>CABFWO010001488.1:94856-106977 GCA_902155825.1 Timema genevievae | reverse complement strand
CTAATGTGTAATGGTAGGGTGATTGTGAGATGAAATGGAGGACCTACAGTTTAACGTGGAATCCGAACCACGGTGGAGGCCTGGCACACATTCACAAGTTGTGATTAATACACGTCTTGACCAAGGTAGAAGGAAGGGTTTGGCAATCAGATAAATCTGTACCGGGACCGAGGATTGAACCCCGGATCACCAGCACACAAACACATATATACATAGAAACACACGTACATTAATAAAATCACGTACAGGCATAAGGACACGTACATGCAGAAACACACTCACACGCAGTAACACACGCAGAGGCAGAAACACACTCACACACAGAAACACACTCAACGGCCAAACAATTATCACAGTTTCATTATTCCCCAGGGTACTCCAGCTATTGACTTTGTTCTTGAGGAACTGGATGTCCATGTATTATCTAACTTCTCTTATTATCAGCACCGGTGGACACGCGGGCTAAAGCATCACTCTCGTCCAGTCTAATTCTCCGGCGATGAGGTGGGTTAGGGTAGCACGTGGTCGTATCAGTCCCGGCGTCCTTGGTTCGGATATTGACCGTGATAGTATACAGCCTGTTCGTCCTGGTTTCACGTGCTTCAGTTCAGAACTCAGAGCTAGTTCTAAATATTTAAATATATTGTGTTTAAGGGGCAGGCAGTTTCACATTCCATAGCAACGATTAGACTGGGTTTTATTTAAATGGAAGATAACAAATTAATAATTAGGGCTAATTTATACATCACTTTGATTCATATTAGCATTTGAAGAAAGAATATAAATATTGGGTATAGGGTTGGACTAGCTCTTATGGTGGGATCGTGAGAGATCAATACACGTCCTATATGTGTGCTGGTGTGATCGTGAGAGATTAGCACAGGTCATATATGTGTGGTAGTGTGATCGTGAGAGATTAGCACAGGTCCTATATGTGTGCTGGTGTGATCGTGAGAGATTAGCACAGGTCCTATATGTGTGCTGTGTGATCGTGAGAGATTAGCACAGGTCCTATATGTGTGCTGATGTGATCGTGAGAGATTAGCACAGGTCCTATATGTGTGGTTACTGACTCTGTCCATACGAATTTTACCACATACATGTATTATACGTATTTATATATGTAACTCATATCTGACATTCACCCTGCTCTCAATCCACGCAATTGAGGATATATTTTCATTTGGTGAGATTATGTGGATAGTCCGGGATGGGTGGTAAGATGCGCAGTGCAAAAAAAAATAGAAGAAATAAGCTCAAACTTTGAGCTGAAAGATATATAAAGAGAAAGAAAGAAAGAAAGGAGAGACGAATCCTTTGTGGATAGAACGTTCGTTGAACTGACTAGAGGAGTTCAGTGATCGATACCTGCCTGGGACACGCGTACGTGATTGGAATGAGAGAACATAAGGTGACTGGGAGGGTGGGGGGTGGGGTAGCGGGGGTTTTAGGGTAAAATAAGGAGGGGGTACGTTTCTCCCTGGGGTAGGGTGCTCGAAGAAACTTTGTGAGGGGTGGTAGTCCAATTTTCGTAGGAAGGTACCTTTTAAGAAGTAACCTAATTATAAAATAACGTTTTTTGTTAAATTACAATTTTTAAAGGTACAGGGGAAATAGGAGGGAATTCCAATTTTTAACTCAAATCGAGCTATATTCTGATTTTGGTCGGAAGAACAGTTTGGAAAATTCAATTGCTGCCAACATTGAGAACATTTTAATATAGGACAATGATTAACTCCCTTCGGTGGCCGAATGGTCTAGCGCGCTACTCTTGCAGTAGACTAGACTGCCTATGATAGGAAGATCAAGATTCTAATCTCAGTCGGGTGTACTGAGGGTGGTTTTTCCCCAAAAAAATTACACTCTCCTTCCACGCAAATTCGGGTACACTTCCTCTAAATATAACCTTCCTCATCCCTAAAACCATCAGCGTAATTATTACATAAGCGTATAACTTGAACGGGTAGTAAGTATCTAGTGGTGATAAAAAATATATATATAGTATTCGTGATTTAGAGGTATTGATATTATCCATCAAAAGTGACAGCTGGAGGAAGATAGCATGACTTGATATATGAATATATTAAAATAGTTTTGGTAGCTTTAGTAACTATCAGATACTGTTCTTACTTTTAAAATCAGGATATAGTGCTGCCATCTGTCAGACAATCATGACCCCTTTCTGAAAAAATGTATAGCCTACTATCGTTAAAAGAGGTCTGTCATATTTAAATTGAGTTAGTGCTGCCATCTGTTAGACAATCATGAGACCTTTCTAATACACTTTATATTATGGTTAAAAGAGGTCTCTGTCATATTGAGTTAGTGCTGCCATCTGTTAGACAATCATGAGACCTTTCTAAAACACTTTATATTATAGTTAAAAGAGGTCTCTGTCATATTGAATTAGTGCTACCATCTGTTAGACAATCATGATACCTTTCTAATGAACTTTATATTATGATTAAAAGAGGTCTCTGTCATATTTAAATTGAGCTAGTGCTGCCATCTGTCAGACAATCATGTAATCTTTCTGAAAAAATGTATACTATCGTTAAAAGAGGTCTATGTCATATTTTAACTAATATTATTTTTAAGTACCTGCTGTGGTCCCTTCTTGATTTGGGGATGTAGGGGAAGCGAGAAAAGGTAAGTGTTTTTGCCGTTTTTTAAAGCTTAACATTTATTGACCAAAATAAATAAAATATTGTTCCAGTAGAATCAAAGAGTTTAATGTTCTTCACAAGGTGATAACAACAGTTTGTTGAATATATGTCATGAGCATAGCGTCATTAGATGAATGTTTGAAATTAAGATAAAAAGTTGTCATTAAATTCCAGGACACCTTTGACAGATATTCAACAATTGTGTATATCACCATGTGAAGAGAATTATACTATAGGTTTTTACTCGAGCAATATTTTATTTATTTTGACCAAGAAAATGTTTTTATTAAAAACAATTGCTAAAACACTGACCTTTTTTTGAATACCCTACATCCCCACCTTTAATTCTTCTCATTCAACATTATTTAGAATGTTTTCTAAACTATTCATAGAAAGGTACTTTTTTAAAATACAAACACTTTTTTTTTGCGGTCAATATTGAAAATATTGTAACTTACTATTTTATTGTTGATATTTTTTAGGTATTGATAATATCCATCGGAAGTGACATCTGCATATCACATGGCTTGAAGTGATCAAGTAACTTGTCTATCTGCCCTTCCTACATAAAATGGACTGTACAACACCAAAAATCCAAGGCAGCCCGGGAAATTGTTTCGTGTACCCCCTCCCTCCCACCTCAGCTCTTTGCACCAATTTAGTTCACCTTTTCAAAGTTCTTTTACCCTCAAAGAGACCTTCTAAGAAAACTAGATTGTCTCCTACACTAGGTTGCCATAACCTCTTTATTCCCCTCAAAACCCACTTTTTTTCATCCCCATACTCATCTTGAAAAAAAACACGGAACTACCTTGGAAATGTAATAATAGTACGACAACCACGTATCTCCATTTTATCTACCGAACCCGACATCCCCTACTCTCTTTATTTTTCCTCCAGACCGTGGGTGGAGAAAGTTCACACTCGAACAGAGTGGGGTTTTTTTTAGCACCACTTCTTACTACCCTTTCAGATTATACGCTTATGTATTAATTTCGTTAATGGTTTAAAGGATTAGGGAGGTTATATTTAGAGGAAATGTACCCGCATGTACGTGGAGGGAGAGTGGAAAACCGTTTTTGTAAAAACTACCCTCATTACACCCGACCAATTCTAATCTAGATTTCCCCGTCATAGGCAGTTTAGTGTACTGTGAGAGTAGCGCCTTGGACCATGTGGCCACCGAAGCGGGTCGAACCTAGTTCAGATTTCACTGGAAAGAAGAGGTTTTCATAGCTTTTTTTTTAATTCGCGTAACCCCCTAAGAGACAGAAATATTGTGATAGTAATCCAACAAATAAGAATTAACTACACTAGCAGGATAGTGATGTGGAAGGTAGAATTTAATTGAGATGTACCCGTGTTTGCGAGGGGAGGGAGGGGGGCAAAGTAGAAAAACCGTTTAGGAAAAACACGACCGGCATTCAAACCCCGACCAATATGTCACCAGTAAACTAGTATGAGTGCTTATCAGTGTTAGGTTTTGCTCCCATTTTTAATTTATCGGTTATAAAAATCGTTAGAGTCGGCTTAGAAAAAAAATTGTTTTTTTTATTCGCCCTTAAGTAAACTACCTTTTATTTTAGGGTTATATATCTAATTCCAAAAAAAACCACTGAGAAATCTCATGAAAATCTTAGATATCAAGTTTTAGCTCGATCGGTAAAATGGGTTCGACTCTAGGCCAAGATACAAACAGACGGAATCGTTAAAAACACTTTTTTGATTTCAAGGGTTAATGAAACATCGACATTTACCAACAACTGAGTTCAATTATTTTTATATGATCACAATACTTCTTTCTCTAAGGGATATAGAGAGAGTATATATATATCATAAACCCACTTCGGTGGCCGCATGGTCTAAGGCACTACTCTCGCAGTAGACTAGACTGCCAATGACGGGGAGATAAAGGTTCGAGTCTCAGTCGGGTGTACTGAGCGAGGTTTTTCCAAAATTATTTTCTACTCTTCCTTGACGCAAATGCGGGTACACTACCTATAAATATAACCTTCTTAATCCCTAAAACCATTAGCGTAATTAGTACATAAGCTTATAGCCCAAACGGGTAGTATGACACGGTGCTAAAAAAAATTTGAACCGTTATCTGAGAGATTGTTATTCAACATTAAGATCTTTGAGAAAGATTTAAGCTATACCTGCGCTGGTGGACTCATGGGATAAGGTGTCCGTCTAGTTTGGTCCGGTTTGTCGGTGATAAAGAGGTCAGGGTTCTAATCCCTACTGGGTGTACTTAGGTTGTTGTTTTTAACTTGATGGTTTTCCAAACTCTCTTTTCGGGTGAGTGCGAATACATTTTCTCTCAAATTTTACCTTTCACTTCCACACCTACAGTCCAATTTTCATAAGAAGAGCCTTACCTGACAGCTATAAACGTTACTATATCAACCTTCACGTATACGACACCTTAGATCTGTCGTTAGCCTGTCTATCCACTGAATTATTGGTCCAAGGTTCGATTCCTGGCATGTACTAAAAAATGTATAATCGATCAAATGTGGGTTTCCCCTTTCACAGTGATGAATTAATGGTCGGGGGGTTGGATGTAGTATATGTCCTGGATTTAAGTTAGTTAATAATTAGTGTACTGATATAATTAGTCGGTTCAGAAATTGCACGTTAAATACTTTAATTATTTTTGTTAATGAAAATAGTTTCACATGTTTAATACGTCAAGTCATGTGATCGGCATCTATCACGTTTGATAGATGTTATCAACACTTATAAACTAGCACTAGTAACACTTTAAAATGTTATCAATTTTGTTCACACAAAAATGGTGGAGTTTTTTTCACTAAAAGGCCTTTTATATGAAAATTTGACTATAGATAAATGAGAATAGTTTGTAATAGTAAACGTATATAATGGAAACAAAAATTAACTAATTTTTAACAAATGTTAACTCATCCACTTTAGTGGCCGAATGGTCTAAGGCGTCTCTTGTTAGCCTGGCTTACCGATGACGGGAAGATCAGGCCTCGAATCCCTGTAGGGTCTACTGATGGTAATTTTTTACTAAATGGTTTCACACTCTCCTTTCACGCAAATTCAGGTACATTATCTCTAAAATGTAATGATAATATATGCATATAATTTTTTTTTATTTAGCACCCCGTCTTACTACCAGTTCGGGTTATACTCTTAAGTACTAATTACGCTAATTGATCAGGAATTGGGAAGGTTGGATTAGAGGAAGTGAGCCCATACTTGCGTGAAGGGAGAGTAGAAAACCATTTAGGGAAAAACCACCCCCAGTTCACACGAGTGAGATTCGAACCTCGATCTCCCCGTCCTCGGCAGTCTAGCTCATCACGAATCTAGCGCGCTAGCCAACTACACCACCGAAGTGGGTGCATATAATTTGAAAATGTATGACGTGACATGGTTATAATAATAAAAATAAAAATGAACGTTGATTTAAGTGCTTTATGCTCTAGGCTTCAATTCAATGGAACATTTATAGGAACTTAAAGGGAAAGGGAGAGGGGATTAAAGGGGAGGGGGTGAAAGGGTGGGGGAGGTGTGGAATCACCACATGAATCATGTTTGTTTTTGCAAGTTTTTTTTTTTACTCTCCATTTTAAGACAAAATTCTCTCATCCACCTCTATTTTTTTTATAACCCTATCACAGCAACGATGTCTTCATTTTTTTTTTCTGTAATGGTAATATTGGAGACACGAAAAAAAGTCATAACCCTAACAAGAAAAATATATTGTTCCCCCATTACGATTGTAAAGAGGTTTATGGGGGAGTCACAATCTATTTTATCTCTTTATTTTTCACCGCGTTCAGGCTGTACACATATATTCTAATTACGTTAAATGTGCTAAGAATGAGGAAGGCAAGATTTAAAGGAAGTGAAACTTCATTTTCGTGGAGAAAGAGGGGAAAACCATTTATTAAAAAATAAGTCCTCAGTACACCCTACCGGGATTCAATTCCCGATCTCACCGTCATAGGCGAATCTTTTGAATTAATTTTGGTGTAGATTATATTTTGAAATAACGAATCGTAGAATTAATTATTGCTTTAGAACTGAACGTCTGCGCGGTAATTTCTCGCTTACTGAGGCGGCCCCCTTAGTTATTATTAGGCTATTTTTACTGCATCAGACTCTTAAAACATTCAGTATGGAGAATATATTAATAACAAACTAAGATAAATAGGTATTTTTAAGAGTCTTTGCTAGAACTGCTGGTTTTAATTTCAAACAATTATTTCCTCTCATTATAATTCTCAAAAATGATTTGTATTAATGTCCATAAATCAACTGCAAAAAGTCGTAACTTCTGTCGCAATTTTCACTAAATGTGCTAATTTTATCGTTGCAGTATGAATAAAAAAATAAGGGTAGGTTGGTGAGGAGAGGTAGGAGGGGGGGGGGTAATAATACGCTGTACACGTGAGAAGATAATTAACTTTTGTCCTGAACAAAGAATTATAATTAGGAGTCTGGGAAACGGCGCAGTTTTGAAATGCAAAAAAAAAAGCTTTTCATCAGACAGTTCCACTTTAATTAACAGCTGTTTGTCGAATAATGAAAGGTATCTTCATCACTAAATAAACTCTCCTTCTTTTAAAGAAATCGACTACTTTATTTTTAATTAGGCGTTAGAATGAAAATATTACTATCAAAGTTTTTAAAACAACTTTAAAATGAATACTGACCACAAAATATTTTTATTGATGCTCGCATTTTGATGGTCACACGGACTAAACTTCCAGCTTATTTAGTCTGGTAAGCCGGTGGCGTGGAAATCTTGAGCTCAAATCCCAGCCGGATGTAATGAGATTGTCTTTTCTTAAATGTTTTTCCATTCTCCCATCATGAAAATGCGTGTACATTATCTCTCTCTAACCTATTAGTGTAGATACGCAGCTAGTTTAGATGGAGTACGATGAAAAACTAAGAGTTTTTAAGCACATACCATAAAGATAACTTAAAAAGTGGGAAAGTATGGAAAACTGTTTAAGGGCAGAATTTTTGCAGTTTTTATATCAAAATTTTTCTGAGCAAAATAATTAAAATAATTATATTTTGGAAATGTAGAGCTTAATTTTCTTCCCCTGGGGACCTAATCATTTCCTGAATATCTCTCAAGGTTGTCCTGTAAATTAATGACTACATTTTCTCTTCATTTAAAAAGTTTGTCATCAAATTCCGCTATGCCCATGATGAATATTTTTTTAAAAAAACTCTTGATATCACCATGGGAATAATTTTTTATCACCTCGTCTTACAATCCGTTGTGCCCGCATTTGTGTGAATAGAAAGTGGAAAGCCATTTTGGAAAAAAAAAAACCTCTGTATATCCTAATGAGGTTTGAACCTCGATCTCCCCATCATCGTCAGTCTAGTCTAATTCGAGAGAAGCACCTTAGACCTTGCGGCCACCGAAGTGGTTGCGATATTAATTGATCACTTATAAATATGTATCTGATGATTCCCACATGTCCATAACAGATTCTTCCTTAAACCTATGAATGAAGATTGACCTTGAGCACGGGACAGATACTGGATAGCTCAGTGGTAGAACTTTGACGCGTTAGTCTAAAATTCTCGAGCTCCATTCCCGGGCCCAGATGTCATTTTTCAAATTATTTAAATTAAGGGTAGTTGAAAAAAGGAAAAAAATACTATTTTCTCAAATTTGTTTATAATTATTTTGATTGAAACTCTTATCTAGGTATTACTTAAAATAACAAACAAAATGACACATCTCATTTTTCCAGAAAAAATTAATTTGAGGGTACTTTACATTTGGGTATATCTCGAATTTTGATCCTACCTCCACAACAATTTGAGATACGAAATAACTTATCAATAAAAAGTTGTAGGAATATTAAAGATTAAACCCTTTTACTTAAAATAATATTTTATAAAAACAATACTTCCGAATTAAGGTCAAATATATTTATACTTTCTCTCGACATCTCAGAGAGAAATTATTGTGATTGTTAAAAAAAAGAATTTAAGATTTTGAAAATGTCAAGGTTTCATGACCCAATGATACAAAAAAAGTTTTCGGAATGCCGTCTGTCTGTCTGTTCTTTTGGTCATAGCTTAGTATCTGGGTCTTTGTAAGGTCCTCCCGAGGGGTTTTTGGAATTAAAAATCCAACCCTGAATTTAGGGGTAGTTTACTAAAGAGTGAACAAGGAAAAAAACAGATTTTCTCAAAACTTGCTCTAAGGATTTTGATAACATTTTATATCCAGACACTGTTTGTTACTATAAACAATATGGAAACTCTCATTTTCTCATGAAAATGACTTTGAGGGTACCTTACATGAGGGAAATTTTCAAATTTTCATCATTTCTCCACAACTATTTAAGATACGAAATAATTTATCATTGTAAAGTTGTAGTACTGTTAAAGATACAAATCTTTTATTTGAAATATATTTTTTATAAAACCAATATTTTCTGAGATATAAGTGAGTGTATATATATATATATATATATATATACTTTTTAATTCAGGTCTTTGAAAATGAATTTGATTCTTATGCTCTTTGGTAGACAAAGATAATTCTTTTTGCTCAATTTTTATGTAACAGTGTTCCTAGCTTCTAATGCCATAGAGTAAGTAACATCGTATATTATTTCATGTATGATCTTCGGTGTAGTGTTTCTACAACAATTACTACAATTCTACAACTATTACTTCGCCCCACAAATCTCACGAGTCTTTAGTAAAATGTATATTTTCAGATAAAATCTGGAGAAAGTCGGTGCGGTGCGGCCTACCATTTATGTTTAATATAAATTTGCGAAATTGCGAGTTGAAAATGCAAGGAACAAATAAATTTTTTTTTATAACCACGTATATTATTTCTTTTCACAAATCTTATAAGTCGTAAGTAAAATATACTACCATATTTGTATATAATGGAGTGAAAAAAGTCTGTGTGGTACACGATACCGTTTATTTATTTTTCTTAATAGAATGTCGTGACATGAAGCTTCGTGCGAAGGAACAATCAAAACACTCTTCCTAATGTTCATTTCTTCGCACCTTTACCGCCACCCTCTGCTATCTTCTTAATACGTAAACAACAATTAGGAGCTTCCCACCCCTTAACTAACGCTTCCGACAAGTGAACATCGCACGGATTAAGTTAAATGAGAAAATCTACCTAAAGTCCTGGTTCTACCTTTTTTTATGTAATTGAGAAAATATTTGATTTTCATATAAAAGGGTACAAGGTAAAAAGGGGGGAAAGTCCAATCACAAACATTTTCAAAAACAACTTTAATATTTCAAACACCACAAGGAACCCAGGAAACACATTTAATAACTAACTTAAATTTGACAGAGACCTATTTTTACCAGGATATAAAGTGCATTAGAAAGGTCTCATGATTTTTTAACAGATGGCAGCACTATGTCAATGATTGTCTAACATATGGAAGCGCTATCTCAATGATTGTCTAACAGATGGCAGCACTATGTCAATGATTGTCTAACATATGGAAGCACTATCTCAATGATTGTCTAACAGATGGCAGAACTATGTCAATTATTGTCTAACATATGGAAGCACTAGCTCAATGATTGTCTAACAGATGGCAGCACTAGTTCAATTTCAGATAAAAGAGGATTCTAACCCTTTTTCCCCACGCACCATTAGTTATGTTCTTTAACTTAAGAGGGTGAGTTTTAATATTCTCTTTATCGACATCTTGGAGCACGGTAGCAGAACATATTACAATTAATAGTAAACAAGACACCAGTCCATCTAGAAATGCGAATACGTTCTGAGGGTCATCATAAACGGTCCTACATCACAGAAAGTGCTTGCCATTATTACACGTGCAGTGCTGCGTGCTTAGCTCCTATGCAACCTGTTGTACACGCATGCTTGCACAGCTTTGCTCTCCCGGCTCTGTGCGCTGAAACTTTGAAAACAATTTAATGGCATTAGCATAGTTTTCTTGATATAAGTGTACAGGGATTGTGTATGACTTTTGATTCAAACAGACTATATGTGCAATTTGGGCGTTGAGTTTCTGAACACCCTGTATACAGTATATAGATCATAAGTGTGTTCCAGCTTTCTAGGTCACCTAGAGGCTTCTGTAGGGTGTGGAAAGGAAAATGCACTCACACACTCACACACACATTATGAAATGATAGATATTTTCTAATCCTACACCTTAGATCAGTCAGTGGCGTATCTTGTCTACTGAGCTAAGGGTTCTGAGCTCTATTCTCAGCATGGGCGAAAAATTTATCATTGGTGAAATGTGGTGAATTGATGGCTGGAGGGCTAGATGCTATGCCTGTCCTAATCTTAAGTTAGATTATTATAAGGCATATGAAGCTATGACAGAACTCGCCAGCCGTTGTGGAAAATATATGGCTTGAATAAATAAATGGTGCGAAGCTCCGCACGGACTTTCTCACTCCATTGTTTGAAAATGGAGATATTTACTCAAAACTCGTAATATATGTGAAACGAAATAATATACACTAACAAACTCGAGCACAAATTGCACTATACTTACGTAATATATTTTTTGACTCCCTGTTTTAAATTTTATAATTTTATTTTTAAACAATTAACGTCGACATTAATATAGTTGTACCAATAAAAATATCTATATTGGGTCCACAAGGGTCAACACTTCTTATTAAAATTTAGACTTACAGGTAAAATTTTCAAGATTCTACTATGGGTTGCACATTTTATGGTTATCACATTACTATTAAATTCCTCATTTATAAATTTAGACAATAAAAAAGGTAAATATTGACTACTAAGCCTAAAATAATAGAGATATATCATTGCTGTATAAAAATTTGCCCTAAGAGGTTTAAGGAAAAATAACATCAACTTTTTTAGAAACTTACTAATATTTACTTACTCTATGGCATTAGAGAATTATTGCGTTAAAACTTAAGTAGTATATCTGTACAACTAAAGCTCACAAAATTGTATTAATATATTTGCCAATATCTCAGAAACTATTGATTTTATACAAATATGTTTCAAATCAAAGTTTTTTTATTTTTAATAGTGCTACAATTTTGCAATGATAATTTATTTAGTCTATCAAATAGTTGCGGAGAAACGGAAATTTCCGCTTCTGTAAAGTACCCTAAAAGTAATTTTCATGGGAAAATGAAAATAGCCATTCTATTTATAATCTTGACCAACGCCTATATACGAATTCTAATCAAAATTGTTAGAGCCGATTTTGAGAAAATCAATTTTTTCTCTTTTCACCCTTTATTAGACAACCCTTAATTTTAGGGTTAGATACCCAATTCCAAAAACTCCTCTGGGCAACCCTATTAAAACCCTGAATACCTGAATACCAAGTTTTAGCCCAATTGATAAAATAGTTTAGGCTCTACTCCGAGCTACAGACAGACAGACAGACAGACGGAAATTCAAAAACCACTTTTTAGGATTCGGGGGGGGG
>CABFWO010001488.1:42788-80716 GCA_902155825.1 Timema genevievae | reverse complement strand
TAAACTACCCTTAATTTTAAGTTTTAATATACACACAGACAGACGGCATTGCAAAGACTATTTTTTAAGGTTCGGGGGTAATGAGACGTCGAAATCCATCAACATTTCAGGTTAATTTTTTTTACGATCGCAATACTTAAGCTTTAATGTCCAAAAAGTTAAAAATATATATATAATTGTGTATAGATTTAAAATTATTGATTTTATAAAAATATGTTTCTACTAAAATATTTGTATTATACATATATATACATATTTGTAATGCTAAGTAATTTCATATCTCAAATAGTTTCGGAGCTATTATGAAAAATGTTAATTTACGCATCAGACCGGAGCCCTTAAAGCGTTTTTGCCGAAATATTGAGGGTAGCCATTTTGTTTGTAATATTTATTAATGTTTATAAATGAAATTTAATCAAAATCGTTATAGCCGATTTTGAGAAAATCGACTTTTTCTTTTTTTGCCCTTCAGTAAACTACCCTTAATTTTAGCGGTAGATATCCAATTCCAAAAACTTCTCGGGGCAACCCTATGAAAACCCTAGATATCAAGTTTCAGCTCAATCGGTAAAATAGTTTAGGCTCTAGTTGGAGGTACAGACAGACAGACAGAAATTCAAAAACAACTTTTTCGGATTCAGAGAGTCATGAAACGTCAAGATTCATCAAAATCTCGAGTTCGAATTTTTTGACGATCACCATACTTTCTCTACCTGTAAGATAGAGAGAAAGTAAAAAGGACATCACATTTCACCAAAAATCTTACATGAAATAATATACATCGTTACAAAAATATATTATTTTCTCTGTGCATTTAAATTTTCAATTTACACTTAAAACTATATTTCCCTATAAATAAAAAAATAATGATTTTACCAAATATTCTTTCAAATAAATTTTTATCCCTCTAAGAGTCGTATAAATTTTCAATGATAAGTTAATTAGAAACTTAAAGCATTCCGGGAATATGAAAATAAAATAGGAAATATCCGCTTATGTAAAGTACCTTCAAATTCATTTCATGAGAAAATGAGTTGCACCATTTTGTTTGCAATGTTAAACAGTGCCTAATTTCGAAATTTAATCAAAATCGTTAAAGCCGATTTCGAGAAAATCGATATTTTTCTCGGTTTGACCTAAGTAGTTAAATTACCCTTAATTTTCAACCTAGATAAATAATACCAGACAACACAGGGCTACCTTATGAAAATCCTAGATACCAAATTTTAGCCTGATCGATACTTTTTATTTTACTACCACGTCTTACTACCTGTTAAGGTTACACGCATATTTACTAATTACACTAAGATATTAGTGATTAGGAAGGTATAATTTAAAGGAAGTGTACCCGCATTTGTGTGAAGAAAGAGTTGAAAACCATTTTGAGAAAAAAACACTCTAATTACACAAGACCTTGATCGAACGACAATCTCCCCGTCATTTGAAGTCTAGTCTAGTGTGATAGTAGCGCGTTAGACCATGCAACCACTGAAGTTGGTATCAGTAAATTTGTTTCTGTTCTAGGGGTGGTAGGCAAGAACGTCAGTGGACCGATAGTGTAGTCCCGAGCACACTATCGGTACACCTTTTAACCTATGATGACGTAAGCAAGCCCACGCTAGTGTATACTTAGCATCCACTTAGTACAGATTCTTACATACACACTAGGACGAAATACAGACCGACAGACACTCGTAATTGCTAAAACCACTTTTTCGTGTCCAAAGAGTTATTAAAAGTAGATATACATCAACATTTTTAGTTAGATTTTTTTTTACTATCACAATAATTCTTTTTTCCAAGGGGTGGAGAGAAAATTTAAAAAAAGTAAGAGTTTAAAATATATTTCATAGCCTCTTGAACACCCTTAAGGAATTGGCCAGGTTTATCTACGAGTCTACATGTCCTACTCTTTGGGTCAACGCCAACTCTACCTACTAACAGACAGTGCGAATTGAAGCAGATAGTATATCATCCAGGGGAAGTTTGTGTCTATAAAAAAACCGAACAAAACAATAACTTCTGTGGTAGACAGGATATTCACTCCCAAGGCGGAAATTACTGTCCGACCGCAAAACAAAATGTTCGTCCTACCCCTGAGGTATAGGTGGCGAAAAAGAGAAAGAGTAGATTTTGGGGGAAAAAAAAGAGAAATAATTCATTTCAATTTTGTGTGGGGTTTTTTTTTACTACCGGAAAGGCTACCGGATGAGCTAGTAATGTGATCGATTCCTAGCCAGAAGATCAAGGTTCTATTCTGACCGGGTTAACTGACGGATTTGTTTATGGTATAGATTTTTTTTTATCGCCACGTCTTAATACCTGTTCCTATTATACGCATATATAATAATTACACTATTGGAGTAGGCATAAAGAATGAAACATTTAAAGGTAATCTACCCACATTTGAGTGGTAGGAGAATGATAAACAATCCAAGGGAAGGGGGAGCACCAAAAGACCCGACCGGAATTCGAACCCCGATCTCCCCGTCATAAGCAGGCCAGTCTATCACGAAAGTGACGCTTTATGCCATTGGGCCACTGAAGACGGGTAGCTACGATATTTTGGTAGGGGATGGGGATGGTAGGATTTTAAGAGAATGTGCCTAAATTTGCGTGGAGCAAGACTGAGAAACAATTTACGAAAAAAAACCACCCTCTGTATTTCCGGCTGGGATTGGAAACCTTATCATCACCAACGAGACAAACAGGATAAGATTGACATTCAGACCACGTGATCACCTATACGCGTTATCAAAGTTAATCAACGTTGGCGATCATGAATAACGAGGCTTCGCTCTCGTCTTGTCTGGTTTGCCAGTGATTGGAGAGGTCAGTGTTCTAATCCCAGCCGGATGAACTAAGACCGCTTTTACCTCATTAATTGCACAATCCTTCTTTTTATAGTACAACGTCTTAGTACCCATTTGAGTTGTACGCTTTTGTACTAATTACGCTACTGTTTTTAAAGATTAGTGAGGCTATATTTATGAGAAGTGTACCCCCATTTGCGTGAAGAGAGAGAGTGGAAAACCATTTTAGGAAAACCACCCTCAGTACACCAGACCAAGAGTCGAACCCTAATCTCCCCATCGAGGTGACCTGGTGGTCTAGGGGTAAGGTGTCAGACTTCTGTGCTGAGGGTCCGGGATTCAATCCTCGGTCCCGGTACAGATTTATCTGATTGCCAAACCCCTTCTTCACCTCTGACAAGACGTGTATTATATCACAACTTGTGAATGTGAGGAATGCCAGGCCTCCACCGTGGTTCGGATCCCACGTTAAACTGTAGGTCCTCCATTTCGTCTCACCATCACCCTACCATTACACATAAGCTTAAGTGCGTATAACCCGAACGGGTAGTAAGACGCGGTGCTAATAATAATAATAATAATAATAATAATAATCTCCCCGTCATCGGCAGTCTAGTCTACTGCGATAGTAGCGCGATGGACCATGCAGCTACTGAAACGGGTAATTTTTTTGTCCAATCTAACGCCCCATTTTCCCCAATAGTTTAAATATGCGGATAGCCCAGATGGATAGATAGACGAGGCTTAGAAGAAAAGAAATGTAGAAGGGTGTGATCAAGAGACAATTTTGAACATCTATTCTAAAATTATTTTTTAAACTATTATATAGATGTGGGTCATTAACTCCTTAAGTTAGGATGGGAATAGTGAGATAAAAGTTCATTGTCTTTGGCAGTTTTCATAGCAAAACTCTTTTTGGCCAAAATAAATAAAATATTTCTCCAGAAGAAGCATCATCATCAACTGTTTCCATTCCTGTGACCGGGTCAGTTTAGTAAAATCCCATCATCTTCCTATATCTTCCACCATTCTTCCTCCTTTAATTGATTCCATTATTCTTCTCCCACACACTTTCTGTTATCTGGTCTTCCCATCTCTTTCTTAGCCTCCCTTGCAGTCTTTTTCCTACATACTTCATTTCTCTCATTTTCTTTGGCATCCTCTCCTTCTCCACCCTTATTACGTACCCATACCATCTCAGTCTTGCTTCCTCCATTAGCTTATGTACTCCAACATCCTCATTACATGCTTATACCATCCCAGTCTTGCTTCCTCCACTAGCTTATGTACTCAAACATCCTCATTACATGCTTATACCATCTCAGTCTTGCTTCCTCCACCAGCTTATGTACTCCAACATCCTCATTATATGCTTATACCATCTCAGTCTTGCTTCTTCCACTAGCTTATGTACTCCAACATCCTCATTACATGACCATACCATCTCGGTTTTGCTTCCTGTACAATCTCAAATACCCCCTGTACTCCCACTCTTTCCTGGATAACTTCCAGTAAAAAAATAGTTTAATTTTCTTCATATGTTGATATCAACAGATGTTGAATATCTGTTATGGGTGTCCTGGAAATTAAAGATAACTTTCTACCTTGATAGTTTATAATCTAATACCGCTATGCTCATGACAGATATACAACAATTGTTTATATCACCAGGTGAAGAAAATTATACTCTATATTTCTACTGAAGCAATATTTTATTTATTTTGCCCAAAAAAATTTGTTATCTATAAAAACTAAAAAAACTGCTTTTTAACTCACTTTTTCTACACTCCCGCCTTAAATTGATGTTCTCTTTCATCCCAAACCCAATGAAAAAAAAGTTTCTGATGAATTTAGTCTTGATCTTGTCTTTTATATAATTATTTGAACACCTTCTGCTATTTGACTAATTCAATTGAGCTACTAATTCAAATTGTCATTCTAATGCTCGGGAGACAATGTTATACAATTAGATTATAGATTATTTGGTTAGTGAGAGAGAGGGAAATAGAGTGTTTGTGCGCCAGCCATACATCCATCAACTGCCTAAGCATCAACCGCAAACCGACAAGGGAACTATTGACTGAAGGCGCCACCCAAATTATTCAAAAGGGGGGTGGAGAGGGGGGGTCAGGAATTAACCCAACACGCCATTGTCTGAGGGTAATGTGTTTGCTAATGTCAGGGACAAAAGGCAGACAATCAAAGACACTGTTAACCGTGATGGATCGATGAACAATTAGAGAGAAAAAAACTATACGGTACACCATTCTTCCTAGCTCTTTCAACTAAATATGGAAACATTTACTTAAAACTCATAAGATATGTGGAACAAAATTGTTACCAAAAAAATCCTTAGTGTTATCTTTCAAGTGAGCTATACCGAACGCCACATGTTTATGAAGATATTACCAAATTAGGTGGTTAGGGGGTGTCATATGATCAGCACAACGCACCTTCCAGCCATTAATCTAAGTTTTCTAAACCCGGGCTGCTACTTCTTTATTCTAGTAGTTCCTCATTTGCTCTCACGAAGCTGGGTTCGACCCCATTTCAGACCTACTGCCTCACAGTTAAATCTGTAAAGTCCGAGGATTGAACCCGAGACCTTTGGATCTGTAGTCAGGAGCTCTAACCACTAGACCAGAGAAGTGTTCTCAGCTGTTAAGACCCTTGGACCTGTTGAGTACAAGTCTAAAACCTATTTTGTGGGACGGTGGTTGGTAGGGTGAAAGGTGTGGTGGCGTGGCTTCACAACCGACCAAAGTATCCTTCCGCACCAACAAAAACAGACGGATCATGGAAACCGTAGATGGCGCTAGCTATTGGACAAGTTTTTCGGAAAAATCATACGTTTGGAAATACCAGTTTTCTCGATAACGAGTGAAATTTTTATAGTCGTATTTTCAACACCACTTCTAGGATAGTGGATCAATGTTTATTAGGTGTTACATTTTATTATTTTTCGTTATGAAGCCGGCAGTTTTCTATTGAAAAATGTCAAAATTATTGGTATTTGACTACTGTTAAAATTATAGAGGAGGTGTGTATATAAAAAGTATAACTTAATCAACATTCTTCTATTCTTAAACAAACCCTTTCCGAAAAGAAAATTACAAAACAATAAAAATTATTGAAGATAACCGTTTGTTCCCATGGCTCTGTATTTCCACGCCAAATGAAAAGGGTCAATCGGCTTATGTAAACAAAAGGCAAAAACATGACCATCTGTTCAGGTTTATTGTGACTGTGCGGAAGACTCACTGCTGTAAAAGTGAAACTTAATAATATGGTTTGGGTGCCCATGAGAAGCGAGGGTCTTCACCCCCTCCCCCTTTTTGCCCCCTATAATCTCGTCAGTTCAGTGGCAATCCATATATATATATATATATTGCACGTCAGGCCTACAACATTCGTAGCCCAGTAGTGCAAATATTATCCTGTATTAATGTACCGTTGTCCAAGGGATTCCCGAATATACTAATCGTACATCCTTTCCGTGGAGGCTCTTTCCATGTCCCGATGAGATGAGGTGATGGTGATAGTGAGTATTATGAAGTTGTGGAACAATTATAAACAGTTAAACATATTTTAAGCCCGATTAACCAATAAATCTGTGCCGGGACCGAGGATTGAACCCCGGACCCCCAACACAGAAGTCTGACACCTTACACCTAGACTGCCAGGTCACCTTCCATCCTGTAGATAAAGGGCTGAAATAGGGGTTGTTTTGAAGTTAAATTCGTGGTGTGATAACAACCCTTGAAAACTTAAAATCAATGGGAAGCTGATAGCTTTTGACAAGTCTTTTAGTAATAAATTTCAATGAGACCTCTTCATATAGAATATTTTCCAATAAAAAGTTTTGAAAACATTTTAATGCGATAATCTGCAGCAATCACTGCAACATCCAATAACATGAGTTAAATGTTACATAATCTGTATGAAGGATTTGTTACTGTAATATTAATTCATTTGATTGAAATGATAGTGACAGAGTGAAATATAGAAGAAGGGAGAAACAAATATTGGAGAAAAGATACTTGAGAAAATTGGCACAAAGAGAGTTATTAATATAATTTTATAAGTGAAAGAGAAAATGCATACACAGAAAAAGTTGAAATAAAGAAATATAAAGATATTTATGATTATTTTAGGTATTTAACATGCACTTACTGAACCAACTGATTGTTTTAGAACACGACTTATAAACTAATTTAATTCTAGAACAGACACAACATCCAGCCCCCCTGGCATTATTCTATTCCTATAAAAAGGGAAACCAGATTTTCAACAAAGAATTTTTTTTTTGCCATGCTGGAAATTGAACCCGGGACCTTTAGTTTAATAGCTAATAATGTTACCTACAGAGCTAAAGTGTCTGGCTATAAAGAGATAAACAGAGACACTTTGAAAGATAACGGTACTTCTCTAAAAAGAGATAAAGACGAACACAGTGGTGACCACATGGTTTAAGGTGTCACTCTCGTGTTAGAGTATACTGCCGAGAACACCTAAATTGGGATTCAAACACCAGTCGGCTGCAGTGAGGATAGTTTTTCCAAAATGGTTTTCACTCTCTCTCCCTACGCAAATGTGGATACATTTCCTATAAATTCTACCTTCCTCATCCCTAAATCATTGCGTAAAGCCAGAACAGATAGTACGACGCGGTGCTAAATAAAATGTTTTTTTGTTATTTATACTTTTCCCAGTAAAAATTCTGAATACTCTATGTTGGAGGGGGTGGAGGGGGGATACGCTTTGATTAAAACATCTGGTTAAAAATTTATCAACATCTCCTCTAAGTTAATATTGTTTTGAGTACAATTAATTAAGCGTTTATATTTTGAAGGAAACAAATTATTATGCTTCTATTTTTCGTCTGTTGGGGATGCCTTTAATTGAATCTAATATGCATTTTGCTAGCCAGATTTTTTTTTTTTTTTTTGTAAATTACGGGCGAGGGAAGGCGAGGAACCCCCTCACCCCCACTCCCCTTTAACCCGTTACCACCAACCCTCCCCCCCCTAACCCTCCTAGCCAGGCTACCATTGGGGTCCCCTCGTAATTAAACCCCTCATGAAGCCACTAATCAGCCGCGTGAGAGTTGATGAAGTTGATTCATTAAAAATATAGAAGCACTTTTCTGTCTCACATATAAAGTCCAATTTTTATAGGAAATGCCTCTAGTAAAAAAAATTATTTTTAAAGTCAACATTAATAACATTTTATTGTTTTATTAGTGTTATTTTATAGATATTGATGATATTTATCCAAATTGGCAGCTGAATATCATACGGCTTGACGTATGATTGGCAGCTGAATATCATACGGCTTGACGTATGATTGGCAGCTGAATATCATATGGCTTGACGTATGATTGGCAGCTGAATATTATATGGCTTGACGTATGAATACGTGAGTCTCTTCAGTGACCTGGTGGTCTAGGGGTAAGGTGTCAGACTTCTGTGCTGAAGGTCCGGGGTTCAATTCTCGGTCCCGGCACAGTTCTATCTGATTACCAAACCCTTCCTTCACCTTTGACAAGACGTGTATTAATCACAACTTGTGAATGTGAGGAATGCCAAGCCTCCACCGTGGTTCGGATCCCACGTTAAACTGTAGGTCCTCCATTTCATCTCACAATCACCCTATCATTGCACATTAGCGTAAGTGCGTATAACCCGAACGGGTAGTAAGACGCGGTGCTAATAATAATAATAATAATAATAATACGTGAGGTTGGATATAATAACTTATCTAGCTGACAGATAAGTTTACTCTTACGAAAATTGGGCTATATATAAGAGTACAGTCTTATTCAGATAGAAGAAACATTTTTGTCATTTATTAAATTTACTGAAACCCGCTTTGGTGGCCGCGTGGTCTAACGCGCTAATCTCGTGTTGGACTAGACTGCTGAGGACGGGGAGATCGGGGTTCAATCCCAGTTGGGTGCACTGAGGGTGGTTTTCCCTAAATAATTTTAACTTACACTCCACGCAAATGCGAGTGCATTTCCTATAAGTTAAGCCTTCCTAGTCCCTAAAAGCATCAGTATTTATTAGTACATATGGGTATAGCCCGAACGGGTAGTAAGACGTGGTACTAAAAAAAATTACTGAAACCGTTTTCATATATTTATGTTTGGTCATTTAATCTCTATATAACAATAGTGATAAACATAATTGAAAACTAAATAAACAATTTTTATATTAATTAATGAATTGCCTGATCTTTGATAGAATAGATCAAGTAAAATAAAATTTAGCTTAAATTATGTAATGCTAGTAGAAGTACTCAGCACTGCCCCCGGGATAACCACGCAATGGATTGCAACGTAACGCTTCTATTTGCTTCAAAAAGATAGAAAAGAAAATCTCATTTTATTTTTTCTTACCCAATTTTTAATTAATTTAAAAAAATCAAATCAAAATTTTAAAATTCTGCTTCCAGGTGCACATATTCGTGCACAGGGGCTACAAATTTTTAAAATTTCAGCCCTCTGTCTGTGGTAGATATTGCACAAAGCTCATTACAAACAAACTATTTATTTTATTACTATATATAGATAGATAGATAGAAGATAAAGATAAATAAACTCTTTTTAGAACATCAAAAATTCGAGTGTTTTTTACACAAAAAATATATAAAAATAAGCTAATGGGTTGACCATAAAATTTGTTTGTATTTTCTAAAAATTTCTTCCAACCAGAATCCAATCATACACTTTGATTTTCATAGGAATCTAGTTACTAGAAAACTAAAAACCCATGTTTCCAGAATGGCGGGGAATATCTACTGCAATAATTTTAATTATTCTAAGAAAGTACGTTTAATCGATGTAAAGATAAATTGTACACTAATCCTAAAGGAAATAAATATGGGAAGTTTTTGATAAATTTCTACATTAATTTAATAAAAATTAATAACTCAGATAAGACATATTTCTAAAATGGCAAATTTTAGTGACTTTTAATCAATGTTGGTTGTCGGAAGTGGGCTTCCTATGAAAATTAGGGTTTAGATATAGCAACTTTTTTACCCTCTTCAGTGGTCGAATGGTCTAAGGTGTCACTCTCGTGTTAGACTGGGCTGCTAAGGACGGGGAGATTGGGGTTCGAATAAATGTTGGTTCTACTGAGGACAGTTTTTCCTAAATTGTTTCCCACCCTTCTTCCACGAAAATGCAGGTATATTACTAGTAAAGGGCCACTCAATAGACCTACTCAATAGACAAGGACCTACTTAATATACAAGGACCCACTCAATAGGCAAGAACCTACTTAATATACAAGGACCCACTCAATATACAAGGACCTACTTAATATACAAGGACCCACTCAATAGGCAAGAACCTACTTAATATACAAGGACCCACTCATTAGACAAGGACCCTCTCAATAGACAAGAGTCCACTCAATTAGACAAGGACCTATTTAATATACAAGTGGCCACTCAGTAGACAAGGGACCTCTCAATAGACAAGGACCTACTTAATATAAAAGGGCACACTCAATAGACAATGACCTACATAATATAAAAGTGCCGACTCAATATACAACGACCCATTCAATAGACAATGACCTACTTAATATACAAGGGACTCATGTAAAATAATAAAACTGTTAGACTAAATGTGAGTTGATTGAATTGATAAAAGCGTGGTGTCCTTACAATTAAATGTTAACATTAACTAAAATGGAATCCACGTAGGATTTTAAAAAAGGCGGGGTTGGAAATATCTCTTTAATTGAAACGTGAGCTCCCCATTGGAGTGCAATGGAATCCGAGGAACTTAAATTTGTATGTTGATGCTGACAACAAACCTTTTTTTATTAGCACCGTGGTTTACTACCCGCTCGTATTATACGCACGAAGTACGCTAATGGTTTTACGGATTAGGAAGATTATATTTAGAGGACGTATATCTGCATTTGCGTGGAAGGAGAGTGGAAAACTATTTTGTAAAAAAAACACCCTCAGTACACACAACCGAGATTCGAACCACGATCTCCCCGTCGTTGGCAGTCTAGTCTACTGCGAGAGTAGCGCGTTAGACCGCGTGGTCACCGAAGGAGGGTAGCACTATTCGATGACCTGTGTTGTTTAAGATCATTAAATACAATAAGAAATATTATTATACAGTCCAATTTTCATGGGAAGAGATCTGACAAATAGTACAGTTACTTTTCTTTTTAATCTCCGCATCTTTCTACCTGTTCAGGTTGTACGCATTTATGATAGTAATTACTCTAGTGAGGTAGGGATGAGTAAGGAAGAATTTTAGAGGTCCTTTTCTATTGATTCTGCCCTTGTCTATTTGAGTGTGCCCTTGTCTATTGAGTGTGCCCTTGTCTATTGAGTGTGCCCTTGTCTATTGAGTGTGCCCTTGTCTATTGAGTGTGCACTTGGCAATTGAGTGTGCCCTTATCTATTGAGTGTGCACTTGGCAATTGAGTGTGCCCTTGTCTATTGAGTGGGCCCTTATCTATTGAGTGTGCCCTTATCTCTTGAGTGGCTCCTTTCTATTGAGTGTGCCCTTATCTAATGAGTGTGCCCTTATCTATTGAGTGGGCCCTTGTCTATTGAGTGTGCAATTGTCAATTGAGTGTGCCCTTATATATTGCGTGTGCAATTATCTATTGAGTGGCTCCTTGTCTATTGAGTGTGCCCTTATTTATTGAGTGTGCACTTATCTATTGAGTGGCTCCTTGTATATTGAGTGTGCCCTTATCTATTGAGTGGACCCCTTGTCTATTGAGTGTGCACTTGTCTATTGAGTGGGCCCTTGTCTATTGAGTGTGCCCTTGTATATTGAGTGTGCCCTTGTCAAATAAACGTGACGTTGTTACAGGTGGGTGTGGGACGAGGACCACTGGTTGTTCAACGTGAACGAGGATCCGGTGATCTGCGGGAACACCACAGGTGCAAGGTGAGTTCAAAAACTCTCTTAACATGACCACCTAATTCAAGAAGATAGGCCTAGAGCTACCTCGGCCATCTTAAAATACAAGTATATATCTACAATCCGGCAACATATGGAATAGAAACTGAATTCCAATCCCAACTGTCGACCACACCAATGATAAGGTGGTCTGAGGTGTCAGACTCTCGATGTATTGGATTGATGTTGAGGGGAAGATCGAGTGTTTTTTATCGAGGATTAATACACTGGATAGTGGTTTTTCTACATAGTGATGTATCCCTGTGGATTTTACGTCATCGCTTCACGCTAATGCGGGTAATTTTAAATTACCCTAATGGTCCTTACCCCTTTGCATTCAATCGTAAACGTGGAGTGTAATAAGAACTATAGTTGAGGTTGATATGTTTCCAATTTTTTTTTATGATGAAAACACCCTTTTAAAAAAATTAGATAATGTAGCCAAGCTATTGTTGTTGTTGAGGTGTCATACTTCTGTGCTGGAGGTCCGGGGTTCAATCATCGGTCTGGCACAGATTTATCTGATTGCCAAACCCTTCCTTCACCCTCTAAAAATACGTGTATTATTTACAACTTGTGAATGTGAGGAATGCCAGGCCTCCACCGTGGTTCGGATCCCACGTTGAACTGCAGGTCCTCCATTTCATCTCACAATCACCCTACCATAACATATTAGCTTAAGTGCATATAACCCGAACGGGTAGTAAGAAGCGGTGTTAATAGTAATAATAATAATAATAATGTTAAGTACGGTTCAATTTAAAATAATAATCATTAACTGTTTCCCGCCTGTGGCCGGGTCATTTTAGTAAAATGCCTCCATTTTCCACCATTCTTCCTCCTTTAATTGCTTCCATTCTTCTCCTCCCACTTGCACACTTTCTGTCATCTGCTTCTTCCATCTCTTTCTTGGTGTCCCTTGAGGTAAATTCCTACTTAATTTAAAAGAATATGATATTTAAATGAGGCTATATCCGAACTTAGCTACTATAATAGCCTGGCTATTTAACATTCTTTAACCTTTTTTTTAGCACCGCGTTTTACTACCTGTTCGGGTTACACGCTTTTGCATTGAGGGATACTGGTAAAATATTTTGAAGAAAAAAAACAGACAAGAAATTTAGTTTCATCTAATTATTTAAAAAAATATTGACCTAAGTTCACGTTTTATTCCATCCTTTATTAATGACCTTGGTTCTAAACATACCTTTACTTTACATCCATTACTGTTTCCAGCCTGAGGTCAGTTTTTTTATTCAAGCCATATATTTTTCACTACCGGCTTGCTAGGCCTGTCTTAGATTCATATGCCTTATATTCTAACTTAAGACTAGGACAGACACAACATTTAGTCACCCGAACGTTAATTTATCAAAGTGAAAGAGTAAACCAATATTCCACCGATGATACATTTTTCGGCCATGCCAGGAATCGAACCCGGGAACCTTTAGCTCAGAATACAGACACGCTATTAACTGAGTTAAGGTGTCGGATTCTAAACATACTTATAATTATAAATTATTATTATTATTATCATCACTGCGTCTTACTAACCGTTTGGTTTGTACGCACTTACGCTAATATGTAATGGTAGGGTGATTGTGAGATGAAATAGAGAACCTACAGCTTAACGTGGGATCCGAACCACGGTGGAGGCCTGGCATTCCACACATTCACAAGTTGTGATTAATACACGTCTTGTCAGAGGTGAAGGAAGGGTTTGGCAATCAGATAAATATATGCCGGGACCGAGGATTGAACCCCGGACCCTCAACACAGAAATCTGACACCTTACCCCTAGACCGCCAGGTCAGCTTATAACTATAAATAAATGGTAAGGTACCCCGCACATATTTTCTTGATCCTTTATCTAAATTATACTTATAACTCATAATATAATATGTGCAATTAAATTATATAACATAATGGGAAATAAATAACATCGCATTTCACCAAAGAGCATGGACGAAATAGTATACACTGTTACAGAAACATGTTATTGGTTCTGTGTATTTTAAATTCCTAATTTTCATAAGCTCGATTTAAATAAATGTATTTTTCTATAACTCAAAAAATATTTATTTTACGAAACATTATTTCAATTGAAAGCGGTTTATTTTTAAAGATTCTACAACTTTTCAATGATAAGCTATTACATATCTAAATTTAAAACTTCCGCGTATTTAAAGTACCCTCAAAGTCAGTCATATGGGGTAATTATATGCGCCATTTTGTTTGTTTTTTAAATAGTGCTTATAAACAAATTTCAATCAAAACCGTTAGAGCCGAATTTGATAAATTTGATGTTTTCTCTTTCCTATATCAAATAAACAACCCTTAATTTTAGGGTTGGATGGATAATTTCTAAAAATACCTCCAAAAATCCTTATGAAAACCCTAGATACTAAGTTTTAGCCTAATCAGTCAAATGGGTTCGGCTCTTATCCTCGTAACAAACAGACCGAAGGCATTGCAAAAAATACCTTTTTAGGATTCAGGGTGTAATGTAACGTCGACATCCATCAAAATTTAGAATTTGATTTTTTTATCATCACAATACGTTCTCTCTTCGAGAGGTTGCGGGAAATTAAAAAAAGAGAAGTATGAAGATTCGTGAAACACGGTGAAGTGAGATTTTATACAAACGCCTGATACAGTTTTGAGTAGGCAACCTGTGACACCGCCTGGTGTGGCGGGCGGGTCGAGCCGTGGCAGATCGTCCATTTGAGCGAGCAAAAGATTTTTATTACAAACATTGGTTGAAAAGTCACTAATATTAACTTATGTGAAAATTATTATCACCGAACAACAGTGTCAATAAGCGCATCTAATAATACTTCCTTAAGAATTACTGTAAAATGTTTTTTTCGTAGCTTATTGAAATAACAAAAAAATGTTAATAAAATTATTTTGCTTTTTGTTTCGTGGTTGTGGCAACAAGATGTATTTTAATTCACAAAATAGTAAATTAAAAATAATTATATCATGCTTGTATCTCTTATATCTGGCCACCAAAATAAATAAATGAAAGATCCATATAAAAATACTAGTTTCGAAATAAAACGTTCTTATATTTTGTAAAACACAAGGCTGAACACTGTTTATATGATGTCATCAAATACCCTTGTTTTGCTTGGCTCACCATCTTAATTTTATGAATATAATGGCCTCTCTTCTCACAAATTTGGGTTCATACCTTCTGAATTATACCTTTCCCGTCGTTAACCTAACGTGGATCACATGATCGGGTAGTAGGACATGTTTAACGAATAAAACTTAACCACTTACAAACCCTCCTTTCCTCTCCTCCTAGGCACCCTTTAAGATGGGGTGCTAGTGAGCGTGAGCTTAGGGCAGTATTTTCGAAGTTTTTATAGCGTAAACATTTATTTGGCCAAAATAAATCAAATATTTCTTCTATAGAATCATAGAGTTTAGTTGTCCGCACATGCTAATCTCAACAGTTCTTTAATATCTGTCAAGGGTGTCCTTGAATTTAATGACAACTTTTTCCCGTTAGTTAAAAAGTTTGTCACCAAATGCCGCTATGCTCATAAGAGATATTCAAGAACTTTTGAGATTAGCATGTGCATAAAGCTAAATTCTATGTTTCTATAGAAGAAATATTTGATTTATTTTGGGCAAAAAATGTGTCTATGCTATAAAAACTGCAAAATTAATGCACTAAACTGGCGCTCACTAGCACCCCACCTTAAAGAGTAAATTAATTTTCTGAGGTATCGCTATGTTCAACTAAATTGAATAAATTAATTAGCTATATTGGTCCTAATTGCAATAAAGCATAATAGTGAAACAACATTTCTGCACTCATTTAACCACACATGTCCCCGTGAGTAAAGTGGTCTACTACTGGTCGATAGGGGACTGGTTTGAACCCCATCTGACGCATAAAATAATTTAATATTTATAAAAGTGGAATTTCAATTAATATAAACAGACCAGTTGAAAGTCATTATAATTACGGGTATGTCCGTATGAAGGGAACTACATTTCATTTAATTGAATTCACGGACGGTGCCGTAATTACAATAATTTGCTATCCTCTGGGTTGATATTCATTAAAAATTTCGCTTTAAATTCTGCTTTGAAATAGTTACAATATTGAATTGTATACTTGGCAGCGTAACAGCTTTACCGAGTCGTAGATGGCTGTGATATCTGATAGCTCGCGATATTAACTGATCTCTCACACATCTAACACAGACTCTGCCTTAAGCTATGAGTGAAGAATGACCCTGGTCATGGGATTAATCCTGAATAGCTCAGTGGTAGAGCATTGGCACGCTAAACCAAAGGTCCTGGTTTCGATTCCTGTGTCTAGGTTGTCATTTTTCAACTAATTTAAATGATTAAATAATATTCATAATTGTATTCGTCCTGCCGCCGTGATATTGACTGTAATATTCCTAGGGGGTTGTATCACAGCTGATTAGAAATAGATGTTACTAATATATTTTGTTAATTTGTAAGTAGTATTTTTAATGCTATGTTTGAAAATATTATATTTATTTAACACCGCGCTTCACCATTCGTTTGGTTTGTATGCATAGTTTTTTTAAATCACATCATACTACCCGTTAAGGTTGTAAACTTATGTACTAATTACGCTAATGGTGCTAGAGATTAGAAAGTTTATATTTTAGATGAGTTGTAACCCTATTTGCATGGATGTAGAGTTTAAAACCGTTTTGAAAAAAACCTAAGTAATCCCGACCGAGATTCAAACCTTGATCTCGTATCATCGGCTGTCTAGTATAACACGAGAGTAACGCGTTAGACCACGAGGCCACTGAAGTGTGTCAAAGCATATTGGCCTATTAATTACGTTAATGTCGTTGGTAATTTTGAATTTTGGATTAAATTTAAATTAAATATAGCATTTGTTTGGAGGGTTAGTGGGAATCAATTTACGGGGGGAAAAATTACCCTTGTTACACCCAACATGGATTCAATCTACCAGTCATAGTATAGTCAATCTAGTCTATAGCGATATAGCGTCATCAGGCGAAGTTTTGTATCGTCGGTTATTTCCGGGAAAGTTCGTGGACACTCGTCTGATCATTTTGGGTGTTATCGACAAGCAAGGCTGTGAAAATGTTCGATAGCTCGCGTGCTGGTATTCAAGTTTGTTAGCTATATTTGAAAAGTGAAGATGTCATGGAAATAATTACTTTAGTTCAAGGCTACAGGTCTATTGACGATGAAAATTGTAAACACTATTGCAATGTTAACATGAGAGATGACCTGGATAATATCTTCTTTTTTTTTAAGTTATACTAATTTGAATCTTATAGTTTACATAACCAATAATTTATTGATATATTATTACATTGTCTATGTCATTTAGTCATGATAATTTTTAAATAAACACATACTTTTTGGTTCTTCTTTATATTAAAAAGACTGTATTTTGACTTTCCTCTCAGGTTTAATGTGATTCCTAACACAGCGCTTTGGTTATATTTGCCTAGATGGGGGCTTTCCTTAAGACCCTTAGCCCTGTCGAGTGCGAGTCTAAAACCTATTTTCTGGAATGATGGGCGGGAGGGGGGTAAAGGCGTATCCTTCCGCGCCAACAAGAACAGATGGATCACGGAAACCGTAGATGGCGCTAGCTGCAGGACAGGTCTTGCGGTAAAAGCATACGTCTGGAAATAACAGTTTTCTTGAGAAAGAGTGAAATGCTTATGTTAATATTTTCAACGCCCCTTCTAAGATAATGTATCGATGTTTATTAATGGTTACATTTTCTTATTTTTTGTTATGAAGCCAACAGTTTTCTATTGAATAATGTCAATTTTATCGATATTTAATCACTATTAAAATCATACAGGAGGAGTGTATTTATAAAGTGAAACTTAATCAACATTCTTCTATTCTTGAACAAACTGCTTCCGAAAAGAAAATTGTAAAACAATAAAAATTCTTGAAGATAACCGTTTGTTCCCACGGCTCTGCATTTCCACGCCAAATGAAACGGTACAGTCGCCTTAAGGGGGCCGCTTCGGTAAGCGAGAAATAGACGTTCAGCCATAGCTCAATAATTAACTCTAAGATTTGTTATTTCAAAATATGGTTCAAGCCAAAATAAAGTTTAAATATTCCAACAGGCCTCTTTTTCCTTAACAACGCTATAGTTTGAGTTTTATTAATTTAAAAAATGTGTGAAAATGTAATATCTAATTTTCTTCTACTTTTTAAGCATATCTGTGGAGCTTTGAGACTATGCTTGATGAAAAAGGATCTATATTTTATATTTCTCTAAATCTAATAGTAGTTTTTTGATAGGTTCACAACATAAAATATTAAGATATTTGAGAACTAGCTACGAACTTTCCTTTTAACCTTGAGAAAATAAGTTTCATAGTTTTCTTTTCCCTCTTTCTTAGTGACATTACAAAGGGTGGTTTTGGGGGAAGTACGAAAGGGGAAATAAACTTAGACATATTATAGAAGTTGCTCCAAAAAAAAAGACACAGACCATTGTATTGCAAGCCGTGTGGCCTGAACAGCAATTGATACTTTCTCGCTGACCGAGGTGGCCGCCTTAAAAACATTCGAACACTGAATCAGATACCTATAATCCGTTTTGGTGGTCACGTGGTCTAACGCGCTACTCTCGTGTTGGACTAGACTGTCTGAAAAAGGGAGATTGAGGTTCGATTCCAGTCGAGTTCACCGAGGGTGTTTTTTTCCAAAATTGTCTCCCCACTCTCCTTCGACGCAAATGTGGGTGCACTTCCTCTCAATTAAACCCTTATTATACCTAAACCATTGGTGTAATTAGTACATAAGCGTATAACCCGAACGGGTACTATGACGCGGTGCTAAATTATTATTATTATTATTATTATTATTATTATTATTATTATTATTATTATTATTATTATTAGCACCGCGTCTTACTACCCGTTCGGGTTATACGCACTTACGCTAATGTGTAATGGTAGGGTGATTGTGAGATGAAATGGAGGACCTACAGTTTAACGTGGAATCCGAACCACGGTGGAGGCCTGGCATTCCTCACATTCACAAGTTGTGATTAATACACGTCTTGTCAGAGGTGAAGGAAGGGTTTGGCAATCAGATAAATCTGTGCCGGGACCGAGGATTGAACCCCGGACCCCCAGCACAGAAGTCCGATACCTTACCCCCTAGAACACCAGGTCACCGCGGTGCTAAAAAAACCCAATAAAGTATCTATAAAATGAATCCATGATGTCAGCCCGTAAGCGAGCTATACAGACCGAATAAATACTTGAATAAGGAACTAGCGGCTCCGATATTTCTTTGTGTTGATCACATGACACCCTCTATCCACAAATGTTGGCACTATCTCCACCAACATGTTATGGCCGCTTGATCGGTATATCAATTCTTTATAGGAAATTAATATTTTGTAAATCTATGACGTTATTTATCTTCTGTTTGTTTGTTTATCTTCCAGACACTGTCCGGAAGGTTATTTTTGTGTCCAAGTCGGGGAGAATCCGAACCACGGCTACACCAACTTTGACAATTTCCTGTGGTCCATGCTCACCACGTTTCAGCTCATCACCCTCGACTATTGGGAGAACGTGTACAACATGGTTAGTATCCTGGATACCTTGGTTCGATTCTAGGTGATATTCAATTAGTAAATATATCTACACATTCTTTATAATTTGAAAAATGACACCTGAACATAAGAATCAAACTCAGGACCTTTGTCTTAGTACGCCAATGATCTAACCATGATTTGTCCCGTGACCAAGGTCATTCTTCAAATCATATTTTAAGGCAGAGTCTGTGATGGACGTGTGGAAATCGTCAGCTACATGTGAGCAACCAATTAAGAGTGTTCATCGTAGCAGGCCCAACTCAGCTCCCGGCTCGCGCGAGGTTTGGAAGTAGAAGGGAAAATAAAAGACCTACGATCTGCCAGAAATGTGTGCAGTGCATTCGTATTTGAATGATTACTCGACATTTTCCGCGGTGACGATGGGGGACAAAGCGACAAAGTTTCTTGTTAATAACTACAGTATGTCCCTGTTATGAGAGAATGAAGATTTGTGCACAGTGCTTATCTGTGAAGACATTCTAAAATGGTCCAAAAAAAAATGGCCTTTTCAACGCAATTTCTACCCAAATATCATTTAATATTTCATCAAACCTGTATATTATTTCTGTTGTCAACATCCCTTTTTCTCAACTAATACAAAGCCTACAGCGATGATTAAGGTATCAGTGGATAGGATTTTTTTATCGACTTCTGACATAGTATAGTCAGTTTACGTTAAAACACATTGTTTGTTTAAAATTAAAGTTAAAAGAAAAATCTAACAATGTTTTTGTATAAATTACCGAAAATAAACTCGCTTTGCTATTTTGTGTATACACTTCGTTGAGTATTTAATTTCAACAACCCCACAAAAGACTAAATCGTGTTTTTAGGGGGGGGGGGNAATGTGCGAAAGTTTCGCAAGTGTTTACTGATGTTCATTATTAGGAACTTCTATAAACTCTTTATCTCCATTAATGTTTAATAAGAAATGATTCACGTGTAATAGTGTTCGTGAAAACTTACTATTGTGAGCCGACTGTATCAGAGAGTTGATGGTTATGTGATACACGGTCTTAATATTGCGATCTATCAGATAATGCAGCCACATTTTATTCGAGAGGGATTTATTCCGCCTTAAAATACAAGTGAGAAATGACCCTCGGTATGGGATGACTCCTGGCTAACTCAGAGTATTGGCGTTCTAAACCAAAGGTCACGAGTTCGATTCCTCTGTGTAGATGTTGATTTTTTAAATATAATAAATATGATATTAAATGCGACTATAACCATACTTAAACAACTATAATAGCTTGGCCTTTTAATCCATCAAAAAATGTATACAAGCTTTTAGCGAGTCTGTAGTTCAATAATGGTATATGGCACTCATCCTCTAGCTAATTTAAGTTAGTTTGTAAGTCATTTGTTTGATATAATTTGTTTAAGGGCTATAAAATAATTATTTAATTTGAGTTATTCTGTAAGTCGTGGGTTGATTTAATTTGTATATGGGTGCGTTATGCTATTCATTTAATTAGCTAATTTAAGTTAGTTTGTAAGTCATGTGTGGCTATAATTTGTATAAGGGTTCGTATTGCCATCCAAATAATTATCCGTGGTGTCAGTCCGTAATCGAGCTATACCAACCGAGTGACCACCGTTTGTTGATAAATTTAATGCCAACTTCTGCGAATATAAGATGTCATGTGGTCAGTGAAACGAACCCTCCGGCAATAAAGCTCAGTTTTCTAGACTGTAGCCGCTACTTATATATTCAAGAAGCTCCTCATTTGCCCTCGCGAGGCTGGGTTTGACTTCGTTCCAGACAACACTGCTTCACAGATAAATCTGCCAACGCCAGGGATTAAACCCGGGACCTTTGGATCTTTAGCCCAAGAACTCTTTGACTACTAGACCACAGTTACTTAAGTTGGTTTGTAAGTTGCGTGTTGATAAAATATGCACACTGGTTCTTCATGATGTCCGAATTGTTAGCTAAAAGTTAGTTTGTAAGTTGTGTGTTGATATAATTTGTATAAGGGATCATCCTGCTATTTAAATAATAATAATAATTAATAATAATAGTGGGTGGGGATGGGTGTATTATACTTTTATTGAAAGGATTTAATTCTTTAAATAAGATGTTTGAGATATTTAAATGTTTTTAGTTTTTTTCTTTTTGTTTTTTCTACCGGGTTAACAGTTATCTATACAATTCGTTTGATTTATTATTTAATAATCAGGTATTCTTCTTTTAATTCTTTTTATTTAATAGGTGATGAAAACTTGAAGAAAATATTATTTGGTATATTGTCTTTACTTTCAATGTCTATTATAGGGGGTTCAATTTTGAGATGATTATTATTTCCTAATCCTAGAATAATTTGCTTGCTTGTATTTTTGAAACTGTTAACTATTAAGATGTATGAGGGAGAGGAAATAAAATAATATACATAAATTTTGTTGAACTTATTTTTGAACATATTCTATAAAAATTATATGCTTTGTAAAATGTATATTTCTTCTTTTTTTTTCTACAGGTGCTGGCATCTTGCGGGCCAATGAGTGTCGTATTTTTTACAGTTGTTGTGTTTTTCGGTTCGTTCTATTTAATCAACCTGATGTTGGCTGTGGTAGCATTAAGTTACGAAGAAGAGGCGGAGATAACTCAGGAGGTGAGTAAAATTTCGTTAAAAATTTGTTTTAAAAAATCTAAGTATCTAATAGAAAAAGCAATACCATCTCATGGTTTTATGCCCACTGAATGAAGTGTCCCAGATTTTAATTCCTTGACACGAACAAAAAATTTTAAAAAACCATTCAAATTGGTTGATGGGAGAATGGGGTTTCCGCTCTTACTGTAGATGAATAGCCATCCTGTTCGGGAAATGGTTGTTGCTTATGTTACAGAATTAAGTTATTGTGTATGTATTTTGCTGATGTAACAAGTTCGTTCATTAAGTGCATATATAATACTTCTTATTAAAAAAACCTAGTACAAAAGTTAGCCTTGGCCATAGACATGGAAACATCAGACGCTCAGCCTTACTAGAGAATCGCTGTGCTCTTTAAACCAGTTTGAGTCCTTCAACACTAGATGGTGTGAGATCTCTAGAGGGGTAAGGGGAAACAGGGTTAACTTCTCTTCCAAAAGCATTAGCGCTACTGTTGAAGAAATACCATGTTGTTTTCTTTAATTTATGATATTTTAAAATCTCAATTCATTTGCATTCGCCATTTTTTCTCTAAGTTGCTCTAATACCGTGAAAATTGAAATTTAAAATACGTCCATTATTGTGTTTTATAAGTTTGTTGCTTTAAAACCGTGAAAGTTGAAATTTAAAATACGCCATTATTATATTTATGAGTTTGTTTGATTTAATATTAAGTTTGAGAGCTTTTTAAAATGTGTATTTATAAATCTGTCCATAGCCTTTGTCACAATCACCAATGGAGAACGCTACAAGCATAAGTTAGGTTAAACTTTGGTTGACAAATTTGTATTTATCTTTTAACGTATGGTGCGTTTTTGGGATGTTCTTAACACATATAATTCATAATAATGGCATGAACCAATTGTTTGTAATAATTCTTTTGAATACCTTTTAAAATATTTAGTAGACTTGTTAGTTAATGTGAATTTATTACCTACTCTAGCCATATAAGTAAGATTATTTGAAACGAAATGTTTGGTTGCTTAACCTAAATTATCCTACATTTTATTCACAAAGAAATGTATATTTATCTCCTCACAATTCTGTTTCTCTCTCTTGCTATTGAGCATTAGGTTCCGAGATCTAAAGTTAGAGCAATGTATACAAGATAATAACCAATTACAAATGTACTTGGTACAGTTTTACACTTTAGTACTTATTAAAGTTTTGCACTAAGGTGATAGCATTAGTTCATCTGACATCCACCTAGCGCTCAAATTCCTGTTCTATTCACACTACAGAGAGTTAACATTCTATACCTTTATTATCTATGACCACTGGGGAGTGCTACAGTCCTCAGGTATAACAGCACTTCCAAATGAAACAAATCATTAGTTACCAAATTGTTCATTGTAAAGGCTTCAAACTGGAGAGCAAGTTTCCAAAAGGGGGGGCGGTCCAGACACAATAGTTCAAGTACCCCCCTCCCCTAACTTAACTCTTTAACCCCTTTTCAATGAACAAATCTTTTCACACAAGTTACTAGCTAGTCGATGGTATTTGAAGATTGTTTATAACTATACAATTTGCAAACAATCGCTCGACGCTTGGACAAATAAATGTTACGGCGCACCGCACAAACTTTTCTCCCTCTCTTATCTTAAAATAGATATTTACTAAAAACGTAGCTTCGGGAAGGGAGGGGGAGGGCGTATGCGACAGAATCAGAATTGACAATTTAATCTACCAGTTAAACAACACCATAGTTTTAATACATGAATAGTTGTCTAACATTACCAGGTACAATGTTTGAATTATATCCAAAGGAACGTTGTAATACCAAAATTCATCCTCCACCGCCTCCTTCCCTTCCCCATTCCCCTCTCTTATGTTATATTCTGGAGAGATACAATGAGATGTTAAATATCTCCTGGAAAGCTCCGACGATATTTGTAATATTTCCAGTAATATTATGACGATATCTGTAATATTTAAAGTAGCCCTTTTACGAGATACGTAATGTTTCCTGAAAGCTTTGTCGCTGTTTGTAACGTTTACATAAAGCTCTGACACTGTCTTGTCATGCTCCCAGAAAATCTCTAGCGCTGTCTTGTCATGCTTTCAGGAAATCTCTGGCGCTGTCTTGTCATGTCTCCCAGAAAATCTCTGGCGCTGTCTTGTCATGCTTTCAGGAAATCTCTGGCGCTGTCTTGTCATGCTTTCAGGAAATCTCTGGCGATGTCTTGTCATGCTCCCAGGAAATCTCTGGTGATGTTTTGTCATGCTCCCAGGAAATCTCTGACACTATCTTGTCATGCTCCCAGGAAATCTCTGACACTGTCTTGTCATGCTCAGAGGAAATCTCTGACACTATCTTGTCATACTCCCAGGAAATCTCAGACACTATCTTGTCATGCTCCCAGGAAATCTCTGACACTATCTTGTTATACTCCCAGGAAATCTCTGACACTGTCTTGTCATGCTTTCAGGAAATCTCTGGCGATGTTTTGTCATGCTCCCAGGAAATCTCTGACACTATCTTGTCATGCTCCCAGGAAATCTCTGACACTATCTTGTCATGCTCCCAGGAAATCTCTCACACTGTCTTTTCATGCTCCCAGGAAATCTCTGGCGATGTTTTGTCATGCTCCCAGGAAATTTCTGACACTAACTTGTCATGCTCCCAGCAAATCTCTGACGATGTCCTGTCATACTCCCAGGAAAGCTCTGACACTATCTTGTCATGCTCCCAGGAAATCTCTGACACTGTCTTGTCATGCTCACAGGAAAGCTCTGGTACTGTCTTGAGATGCTCCCAGCAAATCTCTGACGATGTCCTGTCATACTCCCAGGAAAGCTCTCACACTGTCTTGTAATGTTTCCAGGAAAAGAGGAAAGATCTGACGGACCACAGGGACGACTCGACGTTCAGTTTCGACCCCTCCAACATCAACGTGAAGCAGCTTGAGAAGAACAAGAGGAAGCGCCTGGACTCGCGCAAGGGCGTCCTGCTCGCGTCCTACACGAGAAAGAAGACGCGGCGGAGGAAACGGGGGCGCGGGGTAGGCGGGGCGGGAGAGAACGGGGGTGGAGGAGGTGGGGGTGGTGGTGGTGAAATTCAGCCGCCGGGGGCGCGCAGCAGGTCTGTCACCCCTAGCCCCAGACACAGCACCACCCCTCAGCCGGAGACGAGACCGCAGACCCTCACCTTCACTCCCGCGCCCCCTAGGTCCCCCGGGGTGCCACAGGTTCCGGAGCAGCCTGCGGACACCCTGCAACCGGCCAATGCACTCGGTTCGTAATCAACTCCTTTATTTGTCGAGACTTTAATGTTTTAAAATGTTTTTTCCTCATCAGGGATATAAGATAGGTTTTGAGGATGCATTAAGTCCTAGATATTATCCCTGTGTTAAGGATGTAAGGACCTAGATATGAGCCCTGTGTTAAGGATTTATGAGACCTAGGTATGATCCCTGTGTTAAGGATGTAAATACCTAGATATGAGCCCTGTGTTAAGGATGTAAGGACCTAGATATGAGCCCTGTGTTAAGGATGTAAATACAGTAGAGTCTCGGAAACTTGATCTAATGTGGACTGAGGTGGTGTCGAGTTATTGAAATGTTGAGTTTTACGAATGAACTTGCATAAGATGCATGTTTACTATGTCATGTTTACTAAACAAGGATGAATCACAGTACAGTATAGAATATTATAGGTACAGTTGTACTGTACTGTAGTATTGCACGGTACATTAACAGTAATATACGTACAGTTCAATATATGTATTAAGTGTTATTATAATGGTGTATATAAATACATGTAATATACAGAAATGAAGTACAGTACTGTACATATAATATTACATTGATTCGAATAACACGTTACTGAATTGTAAAACTAACAAACACAGCACTTGTAAAAACACCACAGCACGACTGTTCCACTCGAGTTACACAAACAAACTGAGAGGTTATACAGTTGAATTACCTTGGATTGTAATGACTGGCGCCAGCAACTGTGTGCACGTGCGCATGTCAAGCTACACGGAATGTCGAGCTACACGGAATGTCGAGCTACACGGAATGTCGAGCTACACGAAATGTCGAGATACACAGAATGTCGAGTTACACGGAATGTCGAGTTACACGGAATGTCGAGTTACATGAAATGTAGAGTTACACGGAATGCCAAGTTACACGGAATGTCGAGTTTCCGAGACTCTACTCTACCTATACATGAGCACTGTGTTAAGTATGTAAAGACCTCTATATGTGCCCTGTGCTGCGGTTGCCCTCAGTTCTCCCCCAAAGAGGTCAACTGCTATCTTCCAGACACCCCAGCAGTAACACCAGTGATAACCGCGAGTCCTCGCTAGATGACTCTGGCGTCGTGGACGACCACGAGGAAGGTGACGTCACGTCGGAGGAGGTGACGCAGATACCTCAGGTGATATTGCTAAACCAGAAAAATGTAAGGTCCGATACAATTTAAACTTATTCGAATGACAATAATTCCCTCCCCACGTGGTAATTAATCTACACCTGTTTAAAAATTGTAAAAAAATGCTGCCCCTAACAATATTGTTGTTTTATGTTACCTTCACTAGCAGAGGATTGAACCGGTGACCATTTCGTTGATGAGCCCTAAAGAAATCCGCGTCATCAAGTGTAACGGAGTCAGCCCAGGCCTGGGGCCCAAAAAGCAGCACCTATACACCCTTCCCTCAGACTATCTGTCACATATTGTGGTGCTAGGTAAGAAGACCTCATCATAGATCTCATCTAGTCATTAAAGACCTTAAGACGGCCCCCTCGGTCAGAGAGAAAGTATAAATCTCTAGCAGACCACACGGATTAAAATACAATGTTCTGTATCGTTTTCTAGAACAAATTCTCTATTATCTCTAAGCTTATACCCCTTTCTCACCTCACCTACAACCACCTTTTGTTTTATCAATAAGAGAAAGGGGAACGTAAAATACCAAACTTCTTATCTCAAGGTAAAGAGGAAAATTCACAGCTAATTCTCAAACATCTTAAAATCTTCTGTTTTGAGTCTATCAAAAAGTTATTGTATTTGTAAGAGGAAGGCTAAGTCTAGAGCCCTTTTTCATCAAGCCTAGCCTCATTGGTCTACATGTATACTTAAAAAGTCGTTTAAAATTAGCAAATGTCACACCTTTTATATATATATATATATAATACAAACGATAAGGTTATTAAGGAAAAAGAGCCCTGTGGGAATCTTTCGACTTTATTTTGTCGAGAACAATAATTATTTTGAAATAACGTATTCGTATAGTTAAATATTGCTTTATTGATGAACGCTTACTTGGGAATTTCTCGCTTAATTAGCCGTCTTAAAAAACTATGGTCCAGTTTCAATGTCATATCAAGATAGTATGCCTTAAGTTTGCACTAAATACAGGATGACACCCACCTAAATTCTAATGGAATAGGCCAGCTTCACATATGAAAGTGAGCGCTACAAACATATTTTTCAGCCAGCATTGATAGCATATTACTGTATTATTGGTGTTGTTTTAAAGGTATTGATAATACAGGGTGGCCCACGGAAAATTAGCCCACCTCCTATATCCAGCAGGCGCCTCACTCTGAACTGGAGGAGGTCAATCCCCTTCCATCCCGTCTTGTGCTTTAGACAAGCAGTTCACTTGCTCATTCTTCATGTCACAATATGGGTGGAAGGGGATTGACCTCCTCCAGTTCAGAGTGAGGTGCCTGCTGGATATAGGAGGCGGGCTAATTTTCCGTGGGCTACCCTGTATTATCAAAGGTGACAGCTACAGATCAAATAACTTTTTAAATTACTTGAAAGTAGATCAAGTAATTTGTCACCAAGGAATGTTTTTCCTACTGTATTTTTAATTAATTTTAAATAATATCTTATGTTAGCTGTGACTCGAAGTATGTTCTTGGGTGACCTGGTGGTCTAGGGGTAAGGTGTCGGACTTCTGAGCTGGCGTCCGGGGTTCAATCCTCGGTCCCGGCACAGATTTATCTGATTGCCCGAACCCTTCCTTCACCTCTGATAAGACGTGTATTAATCACAACTTGTGAATGTGTGGAATGCCAAGGCCTCCACCGTGGTTCGGATCCCACGTTAAACTGTAGGTCCTCCATTTCATCTCACAATCACCCTACCATTACACATTAGCGTAAGTGCGTATAAACCGAACGGGTAAAAAGATGCAGTGCTAATAATAATAATAATAATAATAAGCTACTGTGTGGAAGGAATGATAGTTCATCTTGAGTCTCAAATAAGCTACACCCGATATCAGCGCTGAGGGAACCGAAGGTCTTGTGGACAATAGATTTATCTTTGCTTTCTTTCTATTAACAGTTGCCAAATCTCATTGTTTTTACTTAGGTAAGAAGTGGGTGTGCCAGGGTCAGAAGGAGATAGTGGCAACACCGACCAACCAGCGTTGTAAAACTGGTTTAATATGTAAAGCTTGATTCAAACGTTCACCGAAAAATAGAAAGCATAATCTGCTTGAGTAGCGTAGCAATTTACACACCGTAGGTTGACCCTTGATGCATTGCAACGCTAAATTAAAACAGCTGATTATCAACATATTTTATTTTATAGTTGATAAATATATATTTTAGATCATTCTCCTGATGGATATTTTCAAATTATAGCGCTGTGTTGTGGCATAATCCAATACGTTGATACTCACGTTTTACATTAACGGGTTAGTTCAAATCTCCTCATAGTGGCCAACGAAGCTGTCTGCTCGATTCTATAGTAGCCCCATGGCTTCTTTGGTGCTGACTGACAGCTCACAGTTGACAGCTGATGGCTTTTAAAAGCTACCAGACCAAATTATGTATCCCTACGCTGAACCATATGATCTGCAAAAACATGTAAGCAGCTGTCACTTTTGACAGTCAAAATTTAGGTATATACCTAAATGTTGACTGTCAGAAGTCATCTGTGAACTGTCAGTCAGCACCAAAGAAGCCATAGGGCTACTATAGCTCTACAGCGCATGCGCACTGATTTGAGATGGTTGGTTCTGAGCTTTGATTGGTTCTCCCGTGCCGAAGATCTCAAGCAGAGAGGACGAGGTAGAGATGAGTTGAACCTGAGCGGAATATCTCGCGCCGATAAGGAGGATATCTTGTGATTGGCTTAGAGCGTGTCACGTGACCACGTTTCTGTTCTGCGCTAGTTTTTCAGTGAGCGTGTGAATCCACCAGTAAGCCACGAGAGTGTGACAGCGCTGTTTCCCAATAGTATCCATACAGTTCCCTCAGAGATGATATTTAGTGTAGGGTACCATATAGCTCTATTTAGTTTAGGGAGCGATGGTTCTTCTTGAGTCTCGACCAAGCTGAGGTGCTATATCGGTCGTGTGTTTGTCCCCAGACGACCTTCCAGACAGGAACTGCGACAAGTGCACGCAATGCTGTGTGGACTACGAGGGTTGGCTGAGGTTCCAGAGCGGTCTGTACAAGGTGGTGCGCGACCCCCTGTTTGACCTGCTGATAACGCTGTGCATCGTCCTAAACACCATGTTCCTGGCCATGGAACACCACGGCATGAGCGAGTCCGTGCGACAGGCGCTCGACATAGGCAATAAGGTGGGAAAAAAAACGCTTCGGTGGTCAAATGGTATAAGGCGTCACTCTCTCAATAGAATAAACTGCCGATGACGAGAATATAGGTGTTTGAAGCCTGGTTGGGTGTCTTGAGAATATTATTTTTCACAAAATGTTTTTCTACCCTTTCTACACGCAAATACCTGCTCCGGTGGCCGCACGGCTACTCTCGTGTTGGACTAGGCTGCCTAAGACGGGGATAACGGGGTTATATTTCGGTCGGGTGCACTGAGGGTGGTTTTCCCTAAATGGTTTTCTACTTGGCTTCCACGCAAATGTGGGTGCACTTCCTCTCGATTAAACCTTCCAAATCCCTAAACTATTAGTGTAATTAGTGAATAGGCGTATAAACCGAACGGGTAGTAAGATAAGGTGCTAAATAAGTAATGGCCAATTGTAACGCTACTGTATGCACTGGTCATGGGATTAGTGACGCAATCGGCTCTTTCTTTTAGCCACCAATTTATCCTTTTGTAATTTTTATTTTATCTTTCTTTTACTCAATATCACTCATTTTCTCTATCTTTCTACCATTTATCTCTTTTTCTATTGTCCTCCATCCCTCCCTTTTCCTCAATCGATCTATTTTTCTCTATCTCTTTTTTACTTTTACCTATATCTATACTCTTTCTATCACTTATTTTATTGACATTTTTCTTCTTTTTTTTTTAGGTCTCCGCATTTATATTTCCTTAGCCAAAGTTTTGTATTTAGTTCTTTAATTCCATTAGGCTTTCATTTTTCCTTAATCCTTCAGTCTAGCTTTATTCATTCCTTTTTTCCCTTAAGCCTTTCCATTTTTCCTTAATCCCTCATTTTCCTTTAATCCATACCTTTCCCCTTTAATTCCTCACTATAGCTTGATCCCTCATATTCTCTTAATTCTTTACTTACTCTAAATCCCTGTTTTCTCTTAATCTCTTGTTTCTCTTTTTCATCTTATTGTGGATAGCCCAATTCAGTAATAAAACACAGTGTTAAAACAAATTATATTATTATATTTCTTTCTATTTATTATTTAACTCCATTTCTATTCATCCCAATTGTTTCTACTGTATTATTATAAAGTTTTATTTCACCAAGGTTTAATTAGTTTACTGAATCAGAATATAAAAATGATTGAAAGTTTAAATAAGAACAAATATTTCCGATAAGACATTATTTTATTTTTGTTTGTTTTATGTTGTTTGTTTTTTAGGTGTTCACGTCAATCTTCTCATTTGAGTGCTTCCTTAAATTAATGGCTCTGAGCAAAGAGTATTTTGCTTGTGGCTGGAATATTTTTGATCTCATTATTGTGTCGGCCAGTTTGTTGGATCTTTCGTTTGAATTGGTGGATGGGCTTTCCGTTTTACGAGGACTGCGTTTGGTAAGTGCCTATTACATTTAGTAAAATGTTGGATAAGTGAACAATATACTGAGGTCTAGTTTTGGTAAATGAATAATACATTGAAGACAGCTTTTTGTAAGTAAATAATACATTGAGGAAAGATTTTGTAAGTGAATAATACATTGAGGACAGTGTTACGGTCATAAGTGATTAATAGATTGAGAACAGTGTTACATAAGTGAATAATACAGTGAGGATTTTTTTAGTAAGTGAATAATACATCGAGAAAAGATTTTGCTAAGTGAATATGAGGCGAGCTTTTTGTAAGTAAATAATATATTGAGGAAAGATTTTCGTAAGTAAATAATGCATTGAGGAAAGATTTTCGTAAGTGAATAATCTGTTGAGGACAGCGTTACATAAATTAATAATACATTGAGGACTGCTTTAGTAAATGAAAAATGCATTTAGTAAAGATTTTCGTAAGTGAATACTACATTGAGGTAAGATTTTCGTAAGCAAATAATTCATTCAGGAAAGATTCCGGTAAGTGAATAATGAATTGAGGTCAGCGTTACATATGTGATTAATACATTGAGGACTGCTTTTACTAACTGAATAATACATTGAAGAAAGATTTTGGTAAGGGCAAAATACATCTAGGAAAGATTGTTTTGAGTGAAGGAATGATTTTTGTAAATGAATAATTATTGAGGAAGGATTTTTCTAAGTGAATAATTTCTTCAAGACAAATTTTTAAACGTGAATACAGTTATTTTAAATTAATAGGTATACAATATTATTTAAACGGTTTCATATAATTGAAGTAGTAAGACACGGTGCTAAAAAAAATACATAACAAACAAACTCAATTAAAATTCTTTGTAAGTAAGTACAAAATATATATATATATATATATATATATATATATATAGGCCTAGTATAACATTTTTACTATAGTATTTCTTATTTTTAATTTTTTTTTTTTTGTTCCAGTTACGAGTATTAAAATTGGCGCAGTCGTGGACGACCATGAAGGTTCTGCTCAGCATTATCATTTCCACGATCGGCGCTTTGGGGAACCTTACTTTTGTGTTGGTCATTGTTATTTATATATTTGCCGTCATCGGAATGCAATTGTTTTCTAAAGATTACACCGTTGAAATATTTGCACCGGATCCTGTGCCAAGGTGGGTAGTAATTTTGATCGTATATGCGCAACCAAGGCCGTATTCGGTAGGGGTTTTGGGGGCTCATAGCCCCCCAAAATTTTATGAACAATATATATATATATAGCTTTATTTATGGTTCAAACTATATCAAAACTAAGGTACAAGTATAGATTAGGGGGTTGTGTTACCATAAAAAAACACTTCAGATAGCTTCTATAACTGTTTAGAATTTAGAATTTTCTATAGCCTCGGGCAATTGGGGGATTTTCCCACCCACCCTTCCCCCCTCCCATCCCCCCTCCCCGAAATTATTGGCTGGTTACGGCCTTGTGCGCAACTATTTGAGATACGAAATAATCTATCTTACTAAACTTATAGTAGGTACTATTAAAAATAAAAAGTAATTATTTGTAATATATTTTTAAAAAACCAATAGTTTTTGAGCTATAGGTATATTTTTTTTAAATGAGCTCTGGTACATTTATTTTCGTGTTCTTTGGTGAACAGAAATGCTACTTTTTTCCCTCGATTTGTTTATGTAACAGTGTATATTATTTCATGTATGCTCTTTCATTTAATGTTTCTGCAATACTGTGTATTAATTCTTTTCAGATATTTTAATAATTTGAGACAAAGGAGCGAGAAATTCTGTATGAAGCACCGTAACATTTATTTTCTCTCAAATTTTATATATAGCTTTAATCATACATTCAGTAGCAAATAGTGTTATGGTGTCCACGAAATTTTAAGGGGAGGGATGTGTTTTTGTTAGAAATATTGTTACCTTGATTAAACGTCAAATAGTTGGAATATCGTTAATTTTAGTCTTGTCTTAGACGTTTACTAAAGAATTTTTTTTTTCAAAAGGGTAAATGCCTAAATAGTAATTACAGAGATGTAACTAACTCCAGAAGGGAGAAAGTAGAACCAGCCTACTTAACTTTAAATTATCTCAGAAAGGAAAACCTCTTTTCGCTTTATGAAGCAATTGTATTATATTTGGAAGAAGGTATAAGAAGGATGGATATAAACATATAAAAGGGACGAACACAATATGGCTTTTACAATGAAAAGAAGAACACAGTTCACACTTTACACTGCTACCACTGGACAAATTGGTAATGGTTGCTTCTTAAAGAAAATCGATCGTCACCGCCCAATCCCCCGACCTAGGTTTCATTCTATCGGAACTCATCAGGGAGGAGTGTGAAATGCACAACACAACCTTCTAAAAGAGGAAACCAAAAAAAAAAGAGAAAAAATTTTAAATTAAATTAATTGATTTTTCGTAACAAATGAATAACGCGAATAATGGGATAGAGGAATTAATTATATAAAATAGTTAACTTAATCATTTTATTTATTTACTTCAAACGTTAATATTCAATATTATAAATAAAACCATTCCCCTTTTATTACGGTACTATGTATGAATTTCTCATTTGAGTAGATTATTGGGGGAGGGGGGCGTATCCCCCTAACTCCCTACCTCTAACGACGCCCATGCCTGGCTATAAATACATGTTAAAAATATGAAAGAATTCATTTTGTATCATAATTTATTTAACTTGACCGAAATGGATGAGAGTAATAGACCAATCATTAATTACTATTTTATAAAATGTAATGCAAATCGTATTTAAAAAATAAAATTAATCTAGTAATTAACTTTGTAATCTTAACCCTCGATGATTTGAGGAACTTAAAATGGAAATTTGACAAACTTAGATAGCACGTCAAGTGTTAGAAAGCAAACAACCTAAATTTTTCACAATTTTTTTTAATGAATCAAAACGCAATAGGCTTATATTTTTAATTCTTACATTAAATTAGATTTAGTAAATATAATTCTTCAAGTTCTAGAATTATTTGAAACCTTAATAGGGCAATATGGTACAGTGTAGATTTCCATAAATCCCCAATTATTTCAGAAGTTGTGTGAAATTTTATTATTGTTTTCAACAAAATGAAGGCGAATACTATCAGCATGTTTCTGATGAGATAAAAAACTTTAATTTAAAGTCTAGAGGTGTTTTTTCAACAACGATTTACGCGAAAATTTTTACTATAAGATAAAAGCAAAAAGCTTATAAACCTAGATATAGACTTCCTCTATCAAATAAAGTCATGTTTTTATAGGGTCACAAAACACAATTTTAGGACAATGTGAGAATATTTTATAGGGTTTTATGTAAGTTATCACATTTTTTTAGAAACAATTTAAACTTTTTAAATGGTCAGAGCTTTCGCCTGCGTTTAAGTGAAAACAATATTAAAAAAATATCACACCATTTCATAAATAATCCAAGATTTCTAAACGTCTGCAACACGGTTCTGTGGTTTATCATACAGCCCTCTTAATATTCTAAATTTAAGATTTCGAAAAAATTCAAATTCAAATATAGAACATGACTTTTCTTCAGAGCTATTATGATATTTACAAGTGGTTTGGTCCAACATATTGATATAATAAACATAGCTACCATTAAATTATAGCTTAATTAAACATCTATTAACGTTAATAGCCAAAATATTATTGTTATTTTGGACACTAAAGGATTAATATGAATAAAATCAGAAATGTAGAGTTTAAAAAATCCAGATAGGGAAAGATTAATTCTTACGTTTAGTTAACTTTTTTTTTAATATTTTTGATTCTTGGGTATAAAGAAGAACTTTATTAGAATATGAAATGTATTATGCCCGTTTCTAACAAATATATGTGTTGGTCTCCAAAGGAAGATTTTTTGTTTAAATTTTCCACTAAGATGTGAGTTTAATAAATTATTACATTTTGTTTTTCAGATGGAATTTCAATGATTTCTTCCATTCGTTTATGATGATATTTCGAATTTTATGTGGTGAGTGGATTGAGCCACTTTGGGACTGCATGAGAGCCGAGGCTGTGGAGGTAATTAAAAACATTTTAATATTTAAACTGATTTAGAAGGCTATTATACTGTATTATTTATTTTATGAATTCTATTCGATATATATAATGTGGTCATAATGATCTGTTATTTTATAAAATAATACTATTTTTTTTAATTTAAAAAATATTTACACTTTAGATAGAACATAAGTTAGGTTTTTTTAATTAAATGGTAAAAATCTTAATCATGAGAAGCAGTTAAAAATTTAATTAATGTATATTATTAGTAGAATATTTTCTTATATGACACAAGCTTCACACTGATATAGGTTAGTTTCTAAAGTGTGCGTTTGTCTTTTTAATTAATGGACCAACTTTTTAAAAGTTTCCCATTCTATTCGTAAATATTTTTTTATATGATTGCAAGATCTTTTATTTAAAGTTATTACAGCAGACTCCTGTTAATTCATATTGCTCTAAGTCAATTACAAAAAAAAAAAGTGGTGTAATTTAACTACCTAATTGTCATCAAAGACTGTACCTAAACTGTTGTCGTAATGTTTTATGTAAATTATTATTTTCAACTGAAAATGTTTTTATTTTTTCTACAGGGTCCTGAAACATGTTTTTTTATATTTCTTCCGGCCTTAGTGATGGGTAATTTTATGGTCCTCAATCTCTTTTTGGCTTTGTTGCTCAACAGCTTTAATTCTGAGGAATTGAAATCAAAGAAAGAGGTAAGTACATAAATAAGGTTAATTATTTTCTATAACTTATTACTATCATTAATCAATATTATCATGTAAAAATTAATAAATCTATTAACTCCATTATTATTTACATAATGGATACATAACTACTATTAAATTGTGATTGATAATCATATATACAAAAGTCATTTTTATTTAATTAAAATCCAAACTCTAAAGAATATATTTTTATTAAATATAAAACCTATAAAGTTGGTCAAATAATCTAGTATACAAATATTTAAATTTAGAAGTAACTAAATAAATTAAAAATTTTGTACATTTATGATTTCAAAAATATATCAATTGTATCAAAACTGACGTTAAAATATTTTTCATATGAATCATCTTCCTTCTTTCTTAAGCTATTTAATTTGAGTGTACCTTCTGCAATTTCAATTTCATTTTAATTTGTGCCAGCTGTAAATTTTTGGAGCATAAGTTTACTAATGAATCTGATCATGTTTTTATTTGTTCCTTATGTATATGAAAAAAAATTAATTTAATTAATTAATTAAATTAATTAAAATCCTACATTTACATGTGTATCAAGTAAATCAAAAACCAAATCAGGCATGTGTTTGAATAAATAATTTCAGACACATTTTTAATAATTTTTGCGCATTTTTATTGCCTAAAATGACATTTCAGTGCAGTGTATAGTCATGTGTATCCGGTTGAAACCTTTGCAAAGGTTTATTGCCTCAAATGACATCACAGCCCCAAGGTGACGAAGGTCACATCCGACATAGGGAAGTTTGTGACTAGTAAAGGTCTTTATAGGTCTATTTTTTCAAAGCACATCAAGTATCCTATTTGGAAAGGATGTCGTTGAAAGTTAAAAAAAAACTATCAAACTGCTTTCAATTTAATTGTTGACAATTGGTGGCTTGAGGGGTAATCTTTTACCTAATTTCCTACTTAATCGGGAGTGAAAGGGGTTCTTTAAGAGTCTGTCTCACATCCTGGTTAACATCTAACTTAGGTAATACAGCTCGAACCAAACGTAGTTTTGCAAATTTAACGACTTTTACCTGTCTGAAACGACTGATTTTTATTTCTAGAGCCTAGTGACTAATCTGTCTATTGGCGTATTTTCTTAATTTTCTATCAAGTTCATTATTTTAAATTTTAATGCTGTATAATTTCGATTTTTTTTAATTACCGTACTACAAGAACGCATGATGCATTACTTCGGTCTACAGAAGAGCAATAATCTATCTATCTGTTATTCACAATCGTGGATCAGACACATACCAACAATAGGCGAGTAGGCCTACATTGTTCGATACGTATATTACATTCAATTCAGATTAATGTATACATTTTTGGTTAGTCGGAAAATCTGAAGACGTTTTAATTTTTTTTTCACTTAGCGACAATCTAGTGACTTTCTGGTACTAATATAGCTACAACACTTATATGGTCGTTGGCAACACTGCCCAAACGTCCCATCATGGTGCGGGTTCTATTTTAGAAAACAGTGGAATTGAGACAAGTGAAACAGTTTTTAAAGTTTTGTGAAAATGCAACATTATTAGAGTACAATTTATTTAAAACCGAATAATCTGTTAAACTGGTCCTAATTTTGCTGTTGTCAAGTGAAGAATTAAAAAGGAAACTGCACTTTGATACGTTTTTTGGTTCGAGAGTAATCTTGTACCTAATTCCCTGGTTAGTCGGGAGAGAGATGGCGCTCTATAATAATGTCGGGAAATCTGTTTAGTCTTAAGGGGGGAGGGGGTGATGAGAACTCAACATGGAGGGTATTGTCATCTGTGTAGGTGAGTTGCGGCCTAATCTTTAAATCGTGAACGAGTTGCGGCCCATTCACTTGAGACAGAGGTATCAGTCGCGTCCACCTTATTAGCAGTGTGCTTTCTATCAAGCTGTTTTAAATTTCAGATATAAACTATCATTTTTTCATGTCGACATCCCTCGTAATATCCAAACTTCCTCAGTTCTTGTCGTTCAATGGTTTCGGCAAAAAAAAATAAGGCTTGGTTAGGTTAGGTTAGGTCAACAGCCCTAGCCGCAATTCGTAGCTGGCTCTAAAATTATGGGGCTGAAATTCAATTGTCTCTTTAGAGATAGACACCCGTCTCGGTGGCGTAGTTAGTTAACGCACTAGTTTCGTGTTGAGCTAGACTGCCGAGGACGGGAAGATCGAGGTTCGAATCTTGTCCGGGTGAACTGGGG
>CABFWO010001488.1:5120-42699 GCA_902155825.1 Timema genevievae | reverse complement strand
CTAGCCCATTAGCGTAATTAGTACTTAAGCGTATAAACCGAACGGGTAGTAAGACTCTGTGCTAAGTATGTAGTATTTAGAGGTAGACAACTCGTAAGGCTGCAACTCATCTGCAGCCATTGTCATAGACGAAGACGCGTTATACTTTCTCTGTGGTATTGTGCACATGGCCATTGGAATGTCATTCAGCAGCAAAGAAAAACTATTTGAATGTAGGAAAGAGTATGTGGCAGAGATAAAGAGGGTATAGATGTAAGGTATATGTGCGTGTCGAGGTGCTAGGTGTACCCCAGCCGGTGTTGGATGTTCCAGCCAGACGCGGAAGACGAGGAGACCGCAGAGTACAAAGCGTTGTTGCGCCATCACGCGCGGGTGGTGGCGCGACTGTGGCGCTGTCTATGGGGGGGGACCTCCCCTGCCAAACCCACCCGACCCCACCCTTTGTTCCAACGCTGCCCCTTCCCGCCCAACCCCAGGGGATCGCAAGAGAGCGCCGCTCTGTTGGCGCTCAGCCTGAACGAGGTACTTCCCCACAATGCTTTGCGTGTGCCTTGCCGCTCTTTGTCCGAGAGACATTGTTAACCTCGCTGATACCATTGTTGGGAGTTGTTGACTAACCCGCACCCGTGCATTGATAACCATTGTATCTAGTTTATTTGTGACTAACCTGATAATTGTTACTCTTTTTTTTAAAAGTAACAATACCTAGCTATTAAACTACCCGCATTATTTCATTAATAACAAATATATATATATATATAGATAGTATATTTGTGACTAATATAATAATTATAATTATTATTGATCATATTTTGAAAAAATATAATAGTAATGCCTCATCTATATTAATAAAATTAAGAGTTTGTGTGTCTGTCTGTCTGTCTGTCATGAGCATTGCGCGAAATCTACAGCACACAGAGATCTTAAATTTAGTTTTCCTCCACGCAAATTTGGATACACTTCCTCTGAATATAACCTTCTTAATCCTTAAAATCACTAGCGTAGTTAGTATATTATATAAGCGTATAATCCGAATGGGTAGTATGACGCAGTACTTAAAAAAAACTTTCAAAATACCCACTTGGCTCGTTTATTCTCTTTTGCGACATCTTAGTCGCGTTCGTACGATAAATATATTATAATTTATAATAATTTAAACAAATATCAGTGAGCACGTAGGAATAACATAATGCACGTTTGGTTTGGTTAGGTTTGTCAGGATTTAAATTTTGGCCGGTTGTACTAGGGGATGATTTTTCCTTCACGATTACCCTCCGCTCCTCCACGCAAATGAGTGTGCATATATCCTATAAACTCTACCTACTCCCCTAATATAATTGAATGCAGATGTATCCTACCTGTAGCAAGACGTAGTGGAATAAAAAATAATTTAAAAACTAAAATTTGAACGCTTGTAGGACCATCAAGGGGTCACGATTATCTCAGAGACCATAATTTGAGGTCAAACCCTGCAAAAGGTTGCAAACCACCGCCTTAATCTTTTTGTTATGTGTAGTCACCTTAATTGTCTGTGACCAAGGTATAATTTTATTGTCATATGAAGTTCGTTATTTTAAAATTGCAAACTAATGTGGCCACAATAACGTGAATAAAAATATTACGATTGGTTTTTTTATATCCTAGGTCCGTTTAGTTAATAATGTAAAGAAAAACTATACATCATCCCTTAAGGAAGTATTAGTGAAAGCTTTTTATAACTTTTTAGTTAGTAAAGCAACTAAAACAGATTTTTATAATGCCAAATTTTAGTGACTTTTAATCAATGTTGGTGATTGAAATTGGTTTTTCCTATAAAGGTCAGGGTATACTTACCACTGTCCAACCAACAAATCTGGTCCCGTAGAGTTAAAGAGTCCACAGAGGGACTTAAATGACACCACCACGTCACTAGCCACCTTAGGCTCCTTTAGCCCATCATAGGCTTTGTCCTTCAAGCGTAGCCACGCACGTAAAATGTGCGCAGCGGGCATTTAGGAAACATCGATCCCTGTCATCACTGTATAGCTGGGGAAAACCCTCCCTCCTTGTCCAGCTTCCATCGGTGGGCTACACCCACCACAAAGAGGCAAAGAGCAAACCACCCGCACATTCCAGAAGGATCATCACGTATCTAGGTTCTTTATTCGAATACCGCCGATGGCATACACGTTACCAGTTGCCGTATAGGATAGCTAGATTCCCTAGGCCCGTGGTAAGCCCAGAGAACGGGAAATCAAAATGCAAATAAAACAGGTTCTCGCCTACTCAGAAAGATCAGGATACTCTAAAAATACATTGTGTACATTTCACCGTGTGATTTAGTGTGATTCATTTATACAGTCCCATTTTCCCAGGCAGGACCTTTACAAATATAATTTTTTGGATTATTCTCTAAATTGAAAAATGACATCTGGACACCGGAATCAAACCCTGGACCTTTGGCTTAGTACGCCAATACTCTTATCCTTGAACTGTCCAGGAATCGTCACGTGACTAGGGTCATATTTTAAAGCAGAGTGGAGGTGCGGAAATCGCCAGCTAGATATGATCGATCAATTTAGATCATGAGTTGTCAGATAATGGGTTCGATTCCCGTGTCCATGTTTCATTTTTAAATTTAAATACTATGCTATTTAGATACTGCTATAACCGTGATTTACAAAACAATATCTAAATCACCATAATTTTTGTGGCCGAGATTGATAACACTTCACTATATTATTAGTGTTATTCCATAGGCGTTGCCTCAAAATTGACAATTACAGATCACATGACTTGACGTATAAATACTTGAAAGTAGATCTAGTAACTTTTCTAGTAGTAAAATAAGGTCCTTTCGATGAAAGTTTGACTTTATAAATATTGTTATTGATTGTTATTTTAGTGGTGAAACTAGCATTCATAGTTATTGGCATCTTGGACTTTCTGGTGATGATGAACTACTAATAGCCACAAGTGTTTTTCCCCTAAAAATTCTCTGACCGGGATTAAACCATACCCCACCAACGTCTCAACATCTCCTACCTTGAATTATCCCCCCCTATCTCTCTCTATCCTAGGAAGTGGGGGAAGAGTCGAAGCTGGCCCGAAGTTTCGAGCGTCTGCGTTCCATCGTGAACAAGAAACGTCGTAACCGGGAGAGGAACCAGAACGAGAAGAACATGCGACTGGAGGAGATGGTCCGGGAGGTAATGGGCACCTCCGAGAGGAAGTCCTGCGGCGTATACACCTCCACCACCTCCCCCCGCGAGGTCATCCTCAGGATGGAAGGAGGCACCGTCGAACATCTCCCTCATCCTCCACCTTCGTCGGGAGCGCCGGGCATCAACGCGAGGCTTAGGAACGACGACGGCGACTTTCAGCGGAGGAGGCCGCCGCCTACGGCGAGGGTGCCTACCCCCAGACCGGAGGAGAGGAGGCCGTATTCACAGAGCGTGCAGGAGTCCTTGGACAGACACGCCAAGGAAGAGGCGGACAAGAGGTACTCGCTGGTACTGCCCAGGGGAGCGGTGGACGGGCGTCTCGGCGCCGAGGACGGTCACCCGGTGCTGGTGAGGCAGAAGGCCGTGACGCTGCAGGACGAGGAGGAAGGGGGGAGGACCGGGGTTAGTCCTCAGCCGCGGAGGGTCCCTTGGAAGCAGGATGGAGACAGTAACCTCCCTATGATCGCTCAACAGTCCAGCAGTAAAGGTGGGTTCACAATTTTACTGGCATTCCCGAAACATTCAGCGGGGGCGTATGCAGGGTTTTTAAATTGAGGAGACTCAGAGCTAAAGGGGTGTGTTTGGAAAAAAAAAAATAACATCGAATAGCTCTAGACCAATGGTTTTCAAACTGTGGGTCACAAGAACTTTTTGTTGAATTTGGATGTTTTGTAATTATTTAAAAATACGAAATAATAAAAAATGGTAAAGTGAAAAGACGAAAAAAATAAGTGAAAGAATTTCGAAAAAGATTGCAATTATTATTATTATTATTATTATTATTATTATTATTATTATTATTATTATTATTATCACCGCCTCTTACTACCCGTTCGGGTTGTACGCACTTACACTAATACGTAATGGTAGGGTAATTGTGAGATAAAATAGAGGATCTACAGTTTAACGTGGGATCCGAACCACGGCGGAGGCCTGGCATTCCACACATTCACAAGTTGTGATTAATACACGTCTTGTCAGAGGTGAAGAAAGGGTTTGGCAGTCAGATAAATCTGTGCCGTGACCGAGGATTGAACGCTGGACCCCCAGCACAGAGGTCCAACACCTTATCCATAGACCGCCAGGTCACCGATGATTGCAATTATTGTTGAACTATCTATACCTGAAAATAATTCGCATCAACACGCGACGTTGATGTGAAGGCTTTCATCAACAGGAATCGGAAACATATGCAACATATGCACACGTTTCATTATGATAAATAGAGCAGTTATAGGTAGTTATATTAAGACAAAATCTTTAAACAGTAGTAAAAAAAACTAGTTGAATCAAAAAATACCTTCACTTTTGTCTATTAGGGGTGTCACATGGTAGAGATGTGATACGTGTTGCAGACGTTCAGACATCCTGAATTATTTAATAAGTGGTTTGATTGTTTTTTTATATCATTTCCAACAAAATGTAGACGAAATTTATCATCGTGTTTATGAAGAGTTAAAATTTTTGCATTTTGAGTTAAAAGTTTAAAAAATTAAAGACGCTTTACGTGAAAATTTGTACTTCTTAGATAAAAGCAAAAACTTAAGAAAACCTGGCTCTAGCTTTCCTCTATCAGAATTAATTCAAGTTTTTAATTGGGACACAGCAGAAAGTTTTTTAAGATAATGTATAATTGTTTTATAAGGTTTTATATAAATTATTACACATTTGCTTAGAAGACCTTAAAATTTAAAAAAATTTTAACTATTCAGAACTTTGGCCTATAATTTGGTTAAAATAATACTTAAAAATATCAAACCATTTCATAATTAATGCGGTATTTCTAAAACATCTGCAACTTTTCTCATTTCTCCCCCATTCAGCCTTAAAGCTAGGCTGGCCACAAAAGATTGTAGTTTTAAAATTTGGACCATGTTTCTAAAAGGTTTGGGAAGTACTGCTCAAGACAATAGCTAAAGGTTTTTTTATGGTTTTATGAGGTTAAGGGTACCAATTTATAGCATGTTGTAACAATAATAATGTTTAGTATGTTTACATATAGTATGAAGTTATTTCTATATCGGATGTATGAACATATTTTCTCTATACAATATATATTAATATTGTTTGAGTTTTAGCTATGTAGTAATGTTGTTAGATGATGGAAATGAAGTACCTATGTAGGGAAAATGCCACAAGGAAGGACAAGAAAGAGATGGGAAGAGCAGATAGCAGAAAGTGTGCAAGTGAGAGGAGAAGAATTGTGGGAGGACAGGGGAAGATGGAGGCATTTTACTAAACTGACCCGGCTACAGGCTGGAAACAGTTGTTGTTGTTGATGATTATGATGATGATGATGATAAGTAATATTTTTAAGGTTAAAAACAAAATTGAGGGATAATATTTTAGCAATATACCAAGCTTATACTTGTAAATTGTATAGTAATACCCCATATTATTTTGTTCAGGAGTACATAAAACGAAGAGCTTCACCATAATCTCTAGGTTGAACATTTTCAAATGTAATTTATATATGTGAGAAACTAAAAATAAAAAAATTGGCCCAGCTTCTCACTATCTGCTTGAGGCTATACACACACATGTACTAATTAGGCTAATGTGTTAGATTTAAATAAGGGAGCAATTAGAGGAATTGTACCTACATTTGTGTGTAGAGAGAAAGTTAAATCTATTAAAGAGAAAAAAAAAACCTCAGTACAGCTGACCGGGATTCGAACCCCGGATCTCTCCATCATCAACAGTCCAGTTTATTTCGAGGGCGATTCCTTAAACCATTTGACCACCAAAGTGGGTAAAACAAAGCTAGCCTACGTAAATCTCATGGTTAAGGACGTCTACAGTCAAATTTCCATACGTTCACATATTCATACGTCAAGTCATATTATCTGCAGCTGTCACTTTTGATAGATGTTATCAATACCTATAATAATAATAATAATAATAATAATAATAATAGTAAATTGTTATCATTGTTAACTGCAAAAATAAAATGTGGTTTTTCTTTGATTAATAAAGCCCTTCCTATGAATCTTTGACTGTATTAAGGCTGTACATTTCATCTTTACTGTCCTTGATCATGTTTCAGACGAGTCAAATGCTGAGGAGAGCATCGAACTTGAGGTCCTGGATAAAGGTCCCGGCGAGACGGACACGATGCTGCAGAACCCTCCGGCCGCCGAGACGGTGGCTGGTTCTCCTAAACACCCGTGGCACGCGCTAGTGTCGTACGTGGACGAGCTGACCGTGGGTGGTAGGAGAGACTCGCAGGGCCGTTACGTGGACGGAATGGGCAGCTTCCCTGGCTTCGGTTGTAACAAGCCCGTCAAAGTGCCTCAAGAATGCTTCCCTCAACACTGTTTTCAGAGGTGAGAGGGATCTCGTAAATTGTTGCCAAAGGATTTAAGGTACGGCCGAAGGGAGCGAAAGTAATTTTACAGTTTTTATAGCATTACATTTTTTTTGTCAAAATGAATCAAATATTTATCCAGTAGCAACATATAGTTTAGTTTTCTGCACATATATGTCAAGGATGTCCTGGAATTTTGTCAAAACTTTTTAAATAAAGAGACAAGGTGAGGTGATACAAATTATGGTATACTAAAACTGTTGCAATCAAAATAAATCATACAGTAGGGGACCTACACCGTACAGACTTTCTACCTCTTTTAATCTTAAAAATTGACATTTACTAAAAGCTCGTAAGATTTGTGAAATGAAATAATAGATCGGTATATACATCGTTGTATAATAAGGTTTGCCAAATTTTTGCTAGGGTAAACCGGGACCAAAAAAATAAGTATTTTAATTCTATTTCAATTTTTACGATATATAAAATAAACGCCTTATCATATTACTAAAAAAGAAAAAAATAGCAGCATTAATAATTCAATAAGAAAGAAAGACAAACAAAAGTTAAAAATGTATTCATATTTTCGACAAGATTTTGCCTCCATCTTGTACTGACTGTCTTTCTCGGAATGTTTGGACTTTAACACTGTAAATTTAATTTAATATATAAATAAATTTCAGAACCACGCCGCAAACATATTCTTATATTTTACACTTACACTCTCACATTGACTCAATGACGTACAATTTAAAAAATAATGTAATCACTAAACTACTAAACTTAAATAATAGACGGGACTTTCCCGAATTGCTTTATATACTTATCCATGCCAACACCTGACAAAAATAATGTTAATAGGCCTTCTACATCACCAATTGCGGAAGGGGGGGGGGGTAAAAGATAACAAAACAAAAATGCTTTCGGGACACCGGGATTATCATCTAAAAAATGGGACAATTCCGGAAAACCGAGACGTCTGGCAACCCTATTGTAGAAACACAACACCAAAGATCATAAATAAAATAATATACACTGTTACTCTATGGCATTAGGAACTAGGAACACTGTTACAGAAAAAATGGAGAAACTTCTTTGTCCACCAAAGAGCATAAGAATCAAATTCATTTTCAAAGACCCGAATTAAAAAGTATATATATATAATCTTATAACTCAGAAATTATCTGTTTGGTAAAAATATATTTCAAATAAAATATGTGTGTCTTTAATAGTGCTAAAACTATACAATAATACGCTATTTCATATCGCAAATAGTTGCGGAGAAATAATGAAAATAATTGTAAAATTTCCCTTATATAAATTAACCTCAAAATTATTTACATGAGAAAATAAGAATTGCCATCTTGTTTATAGTGTTAAACAGTGGCTACACATATTGTTATTTTTTTCAGCACCACTTCTTACTGGGCTTTTGGGTTATATAAGCTTAGGTACTAATTATGCTAATAGGCTAGGAATTGGGAAGGTTGAATTTAGAGGAAGTGAACCCGTATTTGCATAGAGGGAGAGTTGAAAACCACTTAGGAACTCCCCCAGTTCACCCGTCCGAGATTTGAAGCTTAATCCTCTGCAGTCTAGCTCAACACGAAACTAGCGCGTTAGCTAACTACGCCACTGAGGTGGGTGTCCACGTATATAATTTAATCAAAATATTTAGAGTTAGGTTCAAGAGAATTTATTTTTAATCTATTTTACCCTTTAGTAAAATACCCTTAAATTTAGGATTGGATATTTAATTTTTTTTTAAATCCCCAGTGAAAACTTATGAAAACCCCAGTCCCCAGATACCAAGTTTTAGCTCAATCAATAAAATAGTTTTGACTCTAGCCCGAGGTACAGACATACAAACTGCATTGCGAAAACAACTTTTTTTTCAGGGAGTCATAAAACGTCAACATTTATAAAAATATTGAGCTCAATTTTTTGACGATCACAATAGGCCTCCATACTTTCTCTCAGAGGTATCGAAAGAGAGTAAAAATATTTATATATTTTTTTCTAGATGGCAGGATTCTTTTTTTCTTTCATAGGTAATTTAAACCCTGATATTAATAGAAATCGCACTTCTAACCATCAATATTCATTTGAGTGAAAGTTCCTGGGTGTATCTGTCCGGCAGTATGAGAATAAACAGGGGAAAAGAAAAATACTTATAACAATATAATTTTTGTTATGACCCCCACCCACTGGCACAGGCAAGGGGGATTTCAGGGTTGAAACCGGCCCTCCCAGACCTCGCTACCCACCTAACTCTTTCTCGTCCCTAAAGCTGTTTAAATCATACATGAGGAACTCTACAAAGGAAGACAGACTTAATGAGGTTCATGTACATAACACCCAGAGGTCAGTTACGGACCCATGTGGGAAAATGCCAGATCTGAGTATATTTGGCCCAGATATGGACCAGTTCTCGCCAGATATTATTTTTCCACATGGGTAGGATGAAGTTCTCAATGAACTTTCTATGAAGCCAAGGAAAATTAATATAAGACAAGGAAAATTAATATAAGACTAAATTGAATTAATTCAAAAGTGATTTTGTGAGTTAAGAGTTAGTGCAAGTTGTTTATTTGAATTTTCAGATTTTAGCTCATAAAATAATTTTATAAATCAAATTTCCAAATTACAATTTATTGAAACTTGCATGTTTGTATATAATAACAGTATGCATGAATAAAAACTTGTTCATAAAAACTTAATAGTCATCATAGTTAGAGAATTATGATTATTTTTTAAAATTTTAAATTATTTTTGATATTATTGTATTTCTTTTGATGCATTTGCATTTTGCAGTACTTAAATTTTCAAAATTGTCCACGTGAAAAACCAATGGACCCCACTTAGTTGGTCAGTGAAACTTATACCCCCCACCACAAACGAATCCTGGCTGCGCACTCAATACATTACATCATTCAACTCATAAATATACATTCTAGTGTCCTATACCAGTTATTCTTCGTTTCTGGAAATTTAGGTTTTAATAATTAGCCAAAATAATGTATTTTATTCTAACTTTTTAGGATGGAAAATTCTAAATTTTAAACTAAGTATGTTTTAAAGACTATATAATATTACTATGTATAGGGTTATATAAAATAGTTTTGTGTTCATGGCAGTAAAAACAAAACTTATGTAGGTAGGTCTAAGGTTTTGCCTGAATTTAACATAAAGGCAATATCAGATTGGAATCATCTCAGATACCTACCTAAGAAGTACCCTAAGGGGAGAGGATCAAGATGATACTATGAAAAGAAAAAAAAATCAATTTTTAACCTTTTTCTATTTGATTGTTTTAAGCTTTAAATTAATCATATTATATCATTATATCATTTTCTGACAAAATAAATATTTTTATGGTTTTTGTATTTTTATTTTTTCTTCGAGATTAATTCTAATGTTAATATTATGTTTTCAACACTATCTTCTTATCTGTTTTACTACCTATTTGAATCAATTCCTGCTAGCTCAGGGAATTTTAGACGATTTTGTTGGCTACATTTGTCGATCACAGCTACTCTTGTAATATCTAAGAAAGTTGAAATTTGTGCTTGAACATGCCAGTAATATATAAATATGATAGCAAAAATAACTTCAGAGGCAATCAAGTTATTATTTGGAAACAATATATATACCTACATCAGTTGAAGATAATCCTCAAATTAAAGATAACAGCAGAGATGGTTCACATAACCTCTCACTTGATGGACATGGTAATTTTTTTTTGCCGCTTTTTAACGGTAGAAGACGGAATCTTTCAAATCGGCTTGTGGCACTAACCACAGTAAAAGACGGAACTGATCAGATCTGCTTCTCCTATCCGCAGTAAAAGGTGGAGCAGATCAGATCGGCTTATGTAGCTATCCACAGTAAAATACAGAGCCGATCAGATTGGCTTGTGTCGCTATCCACAGCAGAAGACGGAGCTGATCAGATCAGCTTGTCACACTAACCAGAGTAAAAGGTGGAGGCGATCAGATCGGCTTGTGGCACTATCCACAGTAGAAGACGGGGCTGATCAGATCAGCTCATGGTGCTAAAAGAGTCAATAAATGAAAAATGTATTGCTTCACTATATTTTTGATGGAACAATTTCAGGTGCACCTGCTGCGACCGATGTCTCGAGACCAAATGCGGCCGGAAGTGGATGGTCATAAGGACAAGTGTGCTCTCTGTGGTGGACACCCCCATGTTCGAATGGTTTATCCTGGTGCTTATATTCGCATCGAGCATCACATTGTGCTTCGAGGACATCTACCTGGACGACAATCCTTTCCTCAAGAATATACTCTATTGGACCAACCTAACGTTTTGTGTAGTGTTTAGCGTAGAGATGCTGCTCAAATGGTTGGCGCTGGGGTTTTGGAAATACTTCACCAGCTTCTGGACCATTCTAGATTTCATCATCGTGTTTGTAAGTATAGGCCTACCTAGTGTACATCGGGTCTTATACAAGTACTACATCACACATTAAATCTTGAGATTTAAAGATAATAAATGGCATGGCTAAATCATGCATACTTTTTCATTTATATTATTATTACCGCGTTTTACTACCCGTTCGGGTTATACACACTTACGCTAATGTATAATGGTAGGGTGATTGTGAGATGAAATGAAGGACCTACAGTTTAACATGGGATCCGAACTACGGTGGGAGGCCTGGACAATCCACACATTCACAAGTTGTGATTAATACACGTCTTGTGAAGGAAGGGTTTGGCAATCAGATAAATCTGTGCTGGTACCGAGGATTGAACCCCGGACCCCCCAGCACACAATTCTGACACCTTGCCCACTAGACCGCCAGGTCACCTTTTCATTTATAAAATTCCAGTCCCGACACATCGTTGGTTATGATATTTACCATCTCTTCTTGCCCCTCTCTCATATTCCTTCTCGGCAACTTGTTTTGAATGTGTAAACAATTGACATACTATTTATAGTTTTGGTTTTGTACATAACTTCCCCCCCACCCCCTCCATTAACATTCAGTACAAGACAATTAGGTGTAATATAATTGGGATTTTAGAACCGGAAAACCTTGGTTTCAGAAAAGTAAAATGGAACAATGCATTTAACTTAATAGAAATCATTGGTAGCTCGTATATTAAAATGTGGGTATTTTAATGGTTGTGAAATAAAATAACTGATTTAGGTATTCATTGTAGAAGCAATTTACTACTGAAATACTTCATTATGTGTGACACTAGTTAAATAATTGGTCATGGTTAGCTGTCAGATTTTAACATCTGGTTGATAAGTGAGGTGTACGACAGGTCAAAAAAACTACCTTCGCACTACTTAAATCATAAACTAGAGGTATTAAGAGCTGGTGAATTGGGATATTAGATACATATGATCATGTTCTAACCAGAAAACATGTATAAGCATGGTTATATGCAATCTTCCTCTGGTAACAGAGAAATGGGAATCAGTTTAACAGGGTTGTTTTTTATTTTAAAATATATTCTTACATCTTTTTTTTTTTTTCATAGTTTTTAAAAAATTATGTGAAAATTGTTTCATTAGTCTCGTTTCCATTATTTTTTAGATCATAAATAACAGAAAGCCGCATCATGATATAAGTTATAATTTTGTTTGAATTAGATTACCTTTCTCACAAATGGACATTTGAAGCACCTTTTAAAAAAAATACAAATAGATTTTTTGTGGTTAACAATAACTGAATTAGTGTTATCTTATAGCTATTGATAAAATCTATCAAAAGTGAAAGTCTCAAAACACATGACTTGGCGTATGAATATGTGAAAGTAGATCTAATTATAGATTTTTCTGTCAATTCTTAAGAAAATTTGGATATACTTGAAATAGGTGCTATCCAGACTTTTTTTTTNTTTTTTTTTTTGCCTGTCTGGGCTATACACATATGTACTGATAACACTAATGTGTTAGTAATGAGTAAGGTTGAATTTAAAGTAGTTGTACCTACATTTGTGTGTAGGGAGAGAGTGGAACCATTAAGGAAAAAGCCAGCCTCAATTACACCCTACCGGGACTATAACCTCATTCTCTCCATCATCAGCGGTCTATTCTCTTGCAAGAGTGACGCCATAGACCATGTGTTCACCGAAGTGGATTATCCATGCTCTTGACTTGTTGATTTGTTTCAGGTATCTGTGTTTAGTCTCCTGATAGAGGAGAATGAAAATCTCAAAGTCCTCCGCTCACTGAGAACGTTAAGGGCACTAAGGCCTCTCAGGGCAATATCCAGATGGCAAGGGATGAGGGTAAGTGCCCCTGATATTTGTTTTAGACCAGTGTTTCTCAAATTGTGGTCCGCGTCTGCCAATCAAATGGTCTGCAAAATCCCAGGAAGCTTAGTAATAATAATGAATATTAAATAATGTTAATCACATATAATACAAAATTTTTGAAATGCAAACGATTAAATATGAAAAATATTCATACTATGCTCTAGTTCTTCCCTCGCTAAACACAAGTCACATAAAAAAGGACATGTGTACCAACCTTAAGTCAACAAATCTGAACAGTTATTTATCAAACAATACGATGTTTAGTATGTTAAACATAATCGGACAAATATTTCTTACTAATTCATTGTAATTATATGAGTTTTTTTCAACATTTAATTTAATAAATTGGTTTTTTGTCTTGTATTTAAAGTCATAAAGTGGAGTTGCCTAGAAATAGTTATTTTTTTCCCTCATGCTTTTTATCCCCCATACCCCTTCCCAACTCCCAGGGTCAAATGGTCCCCCAGTCCGGATAACTTCCAATTGATGGTCCTCCATCCTGAAAACTTTGAGAAACACGGCTCTGGACTATGGATCAGATACAAGAGCCTTCTTAATACACCAACACCTACCATTAACCATAAAAGAAAATTAAAAATCAAAACACAACTGCTAAGGGGTGGAAGGAAACGCGTTCCAATCTATGTATTTTTACAGTTTTATATTTTTTTTTAAAACTTTTTTGGTCAAAATAAATAAAATATTGCTTCATAAGATTTCTTTTTCTTACATCCATTACTGTTTCCAGCCTCTGGTCAGTTTTTATTCAAGCCATACATTTTCCACTACTGGCTTGCTAGTTCTGTCGTAGCTTCATATGCTTTATAATTTTTAAGACTAGGACAAACACAACAGCCAGTCCCCATACGTTAATTCATCCCCGTGAAAGGATAAACCCACATTTCACCAATAATAAATTTTTCGGCCATGAATTGAATCGGGGACCCTTATCTCTATAGACAGACACGCTATCGACCGAGCTAAGGTATCAGATTCTTAAGTAGATAGGATTAGAAATGTTACCACCATCTCACCAGCTATTTTATAGTTGTCGGAGCATAGTGTCATTTGGATAGAAACTTTTTTAAATTAAGATAAAAATTCTTGTCCGAATTCTCTGATGCCCATGATAAATAAAAAATAAATTTTGTGATTTCTATGTGTAGAAAAATTCTTTTTATAAAATAGGGATTTTTTTTTTGTTCCCAATGTTGATTCTTTATTCTAAATCCCTTTTTGAAAAACATAAGGAATTTTGTTTTGATACAATAGTGGCAACACTGTTTGAATTTTTCTTGGCCTCTTAATAGCGGTGCTCTGTCCCATGTTGTTTGAGAATGTTTGTTTCCAGTGTTGGTGTTGTGTTCTAGATAGTGGTGAATGCGTTGATGTACGCGATCCCCTCCATCTTCAACGTTCTGCTGGTGTGTCTGGTGTTCTGGCTCATCTTCTCCATCATGGGGGTGCAGTTCTTCGGCGGCAAGTTCTTCAAGTGCGTGGACGAAGAAGGGGAACTGCTACCCATAGAGGTGAGCGATTCTTAAAAACAGTTTTTTAAAACACAATCTTATAGTGTCTCATATAGTATAATATAGTTAGGGACAAATTTTTCAAAAATCATTCATCAGTAAACTACCCTTAACTTGAGGGCTAAAATCAAAATCAAGCGGTATCTGTGGCAGTGTGACTCTCGTAAGCATAAATACACAGAGTCCCCTTAATCCCATGTTAGCTGTCGCGAGGAAAAACAGTGTAAGGAATGAAATAATCCGGGAAAGAGTGGGATTACATGAGATAGTAGAGGAAGTAAGGCTGAGATGGTATGGACATGTAATGAGGATGTTGGAGTACATGAGATAGTAGAGGAAGCAAGACTGAGATGGTATGGTCATGTAATGAGGATGTTGGAGTACATGAGATAGTAGAGGAAGCAAGACTGAGATGGTATGGGCATGTAATGAGGATGTTGGAGTACATGAGATAGTAGAGGAAGCAAGACTGAGATGGTATGGGCATGTAATGAGGATGGAGAAGGAAAGAATGCCAAAGGGAATTAACGAGATGAAGTATGTAGGGTAAAGACCGCAAAGGAGGCCAAGAAAGAGGTGGGAGGAGCAGATAAAAGAAAGTCTGCAAGTGAGGTGAGAAGGATGGAAGCAATTAAAGGAGGAAGAATAGAGAATGATTAAATTGACCCGACGAACAACGACCCAATTTTCATAGTAAGGGTTTTTTTCTGACAGCTATAATAGTTACTTTGTATACTTTCATGTATTCGTACATTAATTCATATAATTTACAGCTGTAATTTTTGATAAATAATTAAATATTATCAATACCTATAAAATAACAGTGTTAGACAATATAAAATAACAATAATAGTAAAATGTTATCAATGTTTGTTGGAAAAAAATGTGTTTCTATTTTCTAATGGCCCTTTTTAAAAAGGGACTGCAGATGATATTTTTATCCAATCAAAAGTCACATTATAACCAAAATTGTGATCAGAAATAAAGAATTTGTTCCCATAAAACCCTCTCCGCAAATTATATCTGATCTATGACACTGGTATTACTGCACATATATAAATTACAGTAAAACCCTATTAGTTCGAACCCCAGTAGTCTGAAATTCCAGATAATCCGAACACACTTTTTGGAAAACAACAAAATAAAATTAAGTCAATTAAATATATTTTATTGGTTGACAAGCTCAAAGTTAAAAGAGAATTGTAAGAAAAAATTATATCTGGTAATAAATGCTTAGTATTTACATGTTATAATTAACACATTGTTTTTTCCTGTATCTAAAAAAAATTACAGTACATATAACATGTGTTATATATCAGTTAAATAAATTAAATTGTGATTAAACTCAGTCAAATGTAATTTAAAATTTGTGAAAATACTGGATCCTTGTATTCTCCTGCTTAATCCGAATTTTTGCTAATTCTAACAAGCCTCAGTCCTAATTAGTTTTGATTAAAAAGGTTCTAGTATATGTATTTTTGTGTTTCAGGAAGTTGATAATATGGAAGAATGTCTTTTCCAGAACTACACTTGGATAAATTCTAAAATTTCTTTCGATAATGTGGGAAACGCTTACCTCGCATTATTTCAAGTAGTAAGTTGATGCATCGATAAAAAACTAGGATACAAGGGAACACGAGCTATAACTGTACCTACAACTTTTGGAACATTTTGAACATTTTGAACATTTTTACTTTTTTTGTAGAAAAACTAGTGTGTTGTCTGAAATTAACATTTCATGTTTCTAAATAAAATATTGTTAGAGACCTTACATAATATTTTCAGTGTTAGATAAAAATATTTCACAATTTTATTAAAGTTTTTATGACTTTGTTAGTAAGATTTCATAAAAAGTAATAACGGTGTTAATATAATTATGATAATACTTTGAAAACTTTTTAACAATATTTGTTCAAAAGTAATAACGTTTCAGTTTCAGAAAGCACAAAGATTTAAAACAAAACAAAAATTCAATAGAAACGCTAAAATTAAAATCGAAAGTAGTAGTTGCAGCCTTAGGCCAGTATTTTACAGTTTATATATATATATATAAAAAAAATTGGAAACTCTAAATAAAATATTGCTCCACTAGTAAGATATAGTTTAATTTGATACACAAAGCAATCTCAATATTTCTCGAATACCTATCATGAATATTCTGAAATTTGATTTAAACCTTTTCATTTCATTTAAAAAGTTTTTCATCGATTGCCATTATGCTCAAGACAGAAATTCTAAAAATGATAAGATTACAATATGTAGAAAATTAAACTAGACTTATCTACCGAGACAATATTTTATTTACTTTGGCAAAAATGATTTTTTTTTAAATAAAATCTGCAAAATTACTATTTTAAATTCTTAACTCACATTCCCTTGTATCCCACCATTTTCTGTGTTTATCCATTATGTTAGTCCGTTTACATGTTCTTAACTAAGTATTCTTTCATTATTTACAAATTTCCTTTTTCTTCCTTATGCATTTTTTTTTTCCTCTTTGAGTAAGTAGCGTTGTGCATTTCACACTACCTCCTGATGAGTTCCGAAAGAATTAAACCTAGGTCAGGGAATTGGGTGGTAACAATGCATTTTCTTCAAGAGGCAGCCGTTACCTCTTCGTCCAGTGGCAGCAGTGTAAATTGTGAACTGTTTTCCTTCCCTTTTATATGTTTTCAACCCACCTTTGCTGTATCTTCTTCCAAATATAAAACAATCCCAACTTGAATGTAATTTATAGAATTAATTTTATAGTAAAGGAAATTGATAGAACTAAAGAAAAAGGAAAAATAAACTGCTAAGAGTAAATTTGATGAAGAAAGCCCACCTAGGGAAAGAGGAAAGACGTGGGAAGATACCAATGCAAAAAGGTTACATCTTCCTTTCTTCTGTCTTCTATAGTAGAAATAGTCACACACACACATTTTAACATTAATATAATAATATTTCGGCACTGTTGCCTTTATCGAACACAAACACATTTTTGGAGTAATCCAGTGTTTGTGTTATTTGTACTCTTTCTCTTCTTTGTGTTTGCATAGTTAATTTACTATATAACCTTTTACATCCCTTAAACCATTAGCGTAATTTTCTTTAGCGTAAAACCCGAAGGGGTAGTAAGACGCGATGCCAAAAAAATTGAATTTGGTATCCAAAAATTATCTTTACAGATTTAAAAAAGTCAAACGAGAGGTGTAGAACTAAAATTTATATTTTAAACTTTGAGACCAAATAAAATATCTAAACTAACTAACCCACCTAGAATCACCAGACAACCCGAAGTTGTTGTTTATTATAGTTGAAAAGGCTCGAATCCCTTGAATCCTATGGTATTCCAGAGGATCATGATTTGTATTTAAAAAAATATGAAGACCTCGACTTGATATGACAATTATAATAAATCAGTAAAAGGAATTTTGACTTTTGTAGATAAGAGAGTAACAAAATCACAACAAGGACAAAATTATATTAATATAATCTATTTACTAAAAGTTTTTAGTTTTTTTTATGAGATAATATACAATTAAAAACATAATATTATTTGTTATTGGCAAGAAACCTTGGAGAACTTTTTATAAATTCAATTTTAAATCTTTTCACTCTAAATAAAATTGTACATTTTTAAAGATTAAAATTAGTATTTGAGATTTGAAAGAAAAATTTCAATATTCTGATCTGAGAATTAAAGGATTTGATCCATCTCTTTTTTTCGATAAAATTAATGAGGGTGTAAAGAAAATTTTCTAACACCATATGTATGTATGTTTAAACCAAACGGGTACCAGGATGAGGCACAAAAATTAAAAAAAGAAAATATCGCTTTGATTGATCGAAAAGCATATTCAAAGGCTGTTTTATCTGCAACCCTAAATAATTTTCTCTCTAACGGTAATGTTTATCCTATTTATCAAAATTTTAACAATAAGGTGGTCCAATGCTAAATAATTTTATAAGTATAGAAATTGATTTTTAAAAAAAGACAAAAATAGATAAAAAAGAAAAACAAACTATCGAATGCAAATTTATTGAAGGAAGCCAACCTAGGGAAAGGGGAAAAATTTGAGAATAATCCAAAGCACAAAGATGACATCTTTCTTTCTTTCTTCTGTAGTAGAAGTAGTCAGACACACACATTTAAACACAAATGTATACACAATAGAGTAATATTTTGGCAGTGTTGCCTTTATCAAATTAAAAGAAAAGGGGGAATAAACTTTACACAAACACTCAACTACTCTATTTTGAATTCAAAAAGAAACTGTTAGAAAAAGTATAATAAACTCTTGTAGAAGTAAATATAATACAAAAAAATTCTACCTCTACAACAGTTTACCACAGTGTTTATAACACTTGAACATAACAATTAAAAACAATTATAACAATTAAAAATAGAGTAATGTAGTGTTTGTATAAAGGTTATTCCTATTTCCTCATCTTGTTTTGGTTGATAAAGGCATTGCTGCCGAATTATTAATCTATTGCGTTTAAATGTGTGTCTAAATGTGTGTTTGTGACTATTTCTACTATAGAAGACAGAAGAAAGGAAGAAGATGTCACCGTCGTGCTTTGGATTATTCATAAATTTTTCCTCTTTCCCTAGGTGGACCTTCTTAAATAAATTTGCACTTATTAGTCTGTTCCTCCTTTTTATTTAGTTTTTATTAATTTCCATGATTATAAAAATCCGACACCTTAGCTCATTCGGTAGTGTGTCTGCCTACTGAACTAAGGGTCTCGGCTTTGATTCCCAGCATGGGCGAAAATCTATAATTGGTGAAATGTGAGTTTACCCTCTAACATTGGTAGATTGGGGACTGGATGTTGTGCCTGTCCTAGTCTTAAGTTAGATTATAAGGTATATGAAGCTATGACAGGCCTAGCCAGCTGGTAGTGGAAAATATATGGTTTGAACAAAAAACTGCCCACAGGCTGGAAACAGTAATGGATGTAAAGTAAAATGATTATAAAATTATTTAACCAAAATGTGATTTTCTCTTATGGTTTGAATATTCCCCGGTGTAGGCAACATTTGAAGGCTGGATGGAGGTGATGGCGGATGCAGTGGATGCCAGAGGTGTGGATCTGCAGCCACAGAGGGAGGCTAATCTCTACGCTTACATTTACTTTGTCATCTTCATCGTGTGCGGCTCGTTCTTCACGTTGAACCTCTTCATCGGTGTCATCATCGACAACTTCAACATGCTCAAAAAGAAGGTGTGTCAAACTTACGCGCCGGATCTATGATTCTGTATGGACCTTTTGATGAGCCAACACATATTGCCATATTTTCTACAATTGTTGTAAAAATACACAATTCATAATTAAGAATTATTTAGGAAAACTTTGAATGTGAGGGTTGGTGTACCAAAATTTTAGTTTTTACTCACAAGGAGTGTGGTTTGAAAGAGAATCCAACAGGTCAGTGGTTTCCAAACTGTGGTATGTGTACCACCAGTGGTACACACAATTATTGCTAGTGGTACTCCCTGAGAAGCCATACTAAAAAGGTATAATTAAGTCGTTAAAAGATGGGGCCTCAACATAGCTTATAAATATATTCGGACCCAGTCAATCCAAACGTAAAATAGGTTTGAACAGCGGTTGGAAGGGTGGCAACATTGATTCAACCTCAGACAGCTGGTGCAACTGCACAGTCCATGTTATTATATCCCTAGACATCAATAAAAAAATGTACCGCATTAGTAACTATGAAGCATGATCTCGGTGGTACTCCAAATTACTGAAATTGTTGGGATGGTAAGCGATTCAAAAAGTTTGGAAACCCCTGCAATAGGTCATTGTGAAAGAAGTGTGTTATGTTGGTTGGTACATGTTGAGAGAATGGGTCTGAATCAATTGACGAAGCAAATATATGAAGGTAGAGTGTGTGGATCAAAAAGAAGGGGTAGGCCATGTAAGACGTGGCTAAATGTTGTAGATAAATGTGTGAAAAAGAGAAACATTAATGGTTTTAAGAATAAAAGAGCATGTATGACTCGGTGTATGGATGTTGTTTAAGAGAAGGGAGTATGCAAAGACAGGGAAGTGTGAAGAAAGTTGGTTAGGATGGATTAAGTACGGATTGTGTTTTGAGCTGTATGCACAGTTTCTTACCTACCCTGTAAAGGTAGGTGTGTGTCGGGGGTGGGGGCGCTTTGTGTGGGTTTTTCTTGTGTTTTTGTAAAAAAAAAATTACTTATGCTTTGTGTGAATTGACTCTTAATTTGTATATATTGAGTCCAGATTTTGATGTATTGACTGGTTTGTGTATATTGCCCCCTGTTTTGTGCATATTGCCTATTGTGTATTATTAACTCCCAACTTTGTGTCTATTATTGTCCCTTATTTGTTTATATTAGCTGTGGCTCATGTCCCTGTATATGTCTCAAACTCACTGTGGCTCATGTCTCTGTATGTGTGTCTAACTGACTGTGGCTCATGTCCCTGAATATGTCTCGAACTGACTGTTGCTCATGTCCTTGTATATGTTTCGAACTGACTGTTGCTCATGTATCTGTGTATGTCTCAAACTCACTGTGGCTCATGTCCCTGTATATGTCTCAAACTCACTGTTGCTCATGTCCCTGTATATGTCTTGAGCTGAGTGTTGATCATGTCTCTGTATATGTCTCGAACTGACTGTTGCTCATGTCCCTGTATATGTCTCGAACTGACTGTTGCTCATGTCCCTGTATATGTCTCGAACTGACTGTTGCTCATGTCCCTGAATATGTCTAGAACTGACTGTGGCTCATGTCCCTGTATACGTCTCAAACTCACTGTCGCTCATGTCCCTGTATATGTCTCAAACTCACTGTGGCTCATGTCCCTATATATGTCTCAAACTCACTGTTGCTCATGTCCCTGTATATGTCTTGAGCTGAGTGTTGCTCATGTATCTGTGTATGTCTCAAACTCACTGTTGCTCATGTATCTGTGTATGTCTCGAACTGACTGTTGCTCATGTCCCTGTATATGTCTCGAACTGACTGTTGCTCATGTCCCTGTATATGTCTCGAACTGACTGTTGCTCATGTCCCTGAATATGTCTAGAACTGACTGTGGCTCATGTCCCTGTATACGTCTCAAACTCACTGTCGCTCATGTCCCTGTATATGTCTCAAACTCACTGTGGCTCATGTCCCTGTATATGTCTCAAACTCACTGTTGCTCATGTCCCTGTATATGTCTCGAACTGACTGTTGCTCATGTCCCTATATATGTCTCAAACTCACTGTTGCTCATGTCCCTGTATATGTCTTGAGCTGAGTGTTGCTCATGTATCTGTGTATGTCTCAAACTCACTGTTGCTCATGTATCTGTGTATGTCTCGAACTGACTGTGGCTCATGTCCCTGTATATGTCTCGAACTGTCTGTTGCTCATGTCCCTGTATATGTCTCGAACTGACTGTTTGCTCATGTCCCTGAATATGTCTAGAACTGACTGTTGCTCATGTCCCTGTATATGTCTCAAACTCACTGTTGCTCATGTCCCTGTTTCAGTACGAAGGGGGGGTGCTGGAGATGTTTCTCACAGAGAGTCAGAAGCACTACTACACCGCCATGAAGAAGCTGGGCAGGAAAAAGCCTCAAAAGGTCATCAAGAGGCCGATCAACCAGTTCTTGGCAATGTTCTACGACCTCTCCAACTCTAGAAGGTACTTTGGGAATACTCACTTCACTGGCCGAATGGTCTAAGGTGTCACTCTCATAACGATGACGACGATATCATGGTTCAAATCCTGGTCTGAGGGTGTTGAGGATATAAAGGGTGTTTTTTTCCTTCCACTCAAATGCCGGTAGACTACCTCTAAATTGGTTCCTTCCTCGTCCTTACCCCACTAAAGTGATTACCATACATGCAGATAACCTGAAGAGATACTAGGATGGGGTGATAAAAAAATACTTAAAGAATGTCATATTTATTTCTTGATTTATGTTTATAATTCACTCCTCATTAATAAAATTATAACTATGGATGTGCATATAGGCATTTCTCTCATCAAGCTCGAATCAAGTTTGGATGAAAATATTCTTAGCTTTAGTAGAGTTTGAGTATTATAGAGCAATATTTGTACTAAAAGTATTTTCAGTTGATTTTCTATGATAGATCTCTGAATAAACCCTATGCACAAATATATAATTTTTTAATACTGAAATTGCCAGATACATTAACTGTCATCGGTGGCATGTCTGTCTACTGAGTTAAGGGTCCCGAGTTTGATTCCTGGCATGTTCGAAAAGTTTATTATTAATTAAATGGGAGCTTCCTGTTTAACAGTGATGAATCGACGGTTTTGGGGCTATTCTAGATTTAAGTTAGTTTTTAAGACAGATATATAATCAGTTGTTTCAGAAAGTGGATGTTAAATACCTACAGTTTAAAAATTGTTTAAAAGCTGTGAGCTCTCATATTCATAATTCTAACTAAATTTTATATTATAGCTGTCTGTATGAGTCAAATTTACTTCTTTTTTTTTTATCACCATGATTATCAACTGTTTCCAATCTGTATCAAGGTCACTTTAGTAAATTACCTCCATCTTCCTCTGTCTTTCCACCACTCTTCCTCCTTTAATCGCTTCCATTCTTCACCTCTCCCTTGTACACCTTCTGTTATCTGCTCCTCCCATCTCTTTCTTGGCCTAAGTTTCGGTCCTTTCCCTACACACTTCATTTCCAATATTTTCTTTGGCATCCTCTCTTTGTCCATCCTCATGTGATGAGGACCATGTGATGACAATACCATCTCAGTCTTGCTTCCTCTACTATCTCATGTACTCCAACATCCTCATTACATGCCCATTCAATCTCAGCCTTGCTTCCTCTACTGTCTCATGTACTCCAACATCCTCATTACATGCCCATACCATCTCAGTCTTGCTTCCTCTACTATCTCGTGTACTCCAACATCCTCATTACATGCCCATTCCATCTCAGTCTTGCTTCCTCTACTATATCATGTACTCCAACATCCTCATTATATGCCCATACCATCTCAGTCTTGCTTCCTCTACTGTCTCATGTACTCCAACATCCTCATTACATGCCCATACCATCTCAGTCTTGCTTCCTCTACTATCTCGTGTACTCCAACATCCTCATTACATGCCCATTCAATCTCAGTCTTGCTTCCTCTACTATCTCATGTACTCAAACATCCTCATTACATGCCCATTCAATCTCAGTCTTGCTTCCTCTACTATCTCATGTACTCCAACATCCTCATTACATGCCCATTCAATCTCAGTCTTGCTTCCTCTACTATCTCATGTACTCCAACATCCTCATTACATGCCCATTACCATCTCAGTCTTGCTTCCTCTACTATCTCATGTACTCCAACATCCTCATTACATACCCCTACCATCTCAGTCTTGCTTCCTCTATTATCTCATGTACTCCAACATCCTCATTACATACCCCTACCATCTCAGTCTTGCTTCCTCTTCTATCTCATGTACTCAAACATCCTCATTACATGTCCATACCATCTCAGTCTTGCTTCCTCTACTATCTCATGTACTCCTGTTTCTCCTCGTCACAGCTAACATGCTTCTCACAAACTTCATTCCCATGGCCTCCACTTTCCTGGTCTCTCTTACATTCCAATTTCAATGTTTCTGGCGCACATGTGAAAGTGGGTACAACTTACGCCCTACAAAACACTTCCTTACACTTCAAGGGCATTTCTCTACTCATAGGATAGATACTACAATCATATTATTTTTCTATTTTTTCAGATTTGAAATTGCCATCTTCGTCCTTATATTCCTGAATATGTTGACCATGGGAATAGAGCATTTCAATCAAGCTCATGCTATTTTCTTTATACTAGAGGTCAGCAACGCTTTCTTCACAACAGTTTTTGGTTTAGGTATGTATTTTGTAAAAAAATATTAGATATTTGTATGCTAGGGAGCATAACTTGTGTCCACATCACTCAAATATTGCAACCTTGTATAAGAGCACTATACATTATATAGTTTTGAAATTTTAAAAAACTATTCCACACAGGTGGGCAACCAAGGTTTCTTGTCTGATTTAAGGGTGATAAAAGTAGGTTGGGATTCGAATCCTGGCAGGCTTTATTCAGATGGGTTTTTTTCCCCCTCTCCAAAAAGGAATTTCCCTTCTCCCTACACTTAAATGAGGATACATTTTATCTTAATTATACCTTACTCATCTTTACCCGATCAGTTTATACCTTATATTGCCATTACTATGTCTGATATCTAATTAGTAGAGACTCCGAAATTTCATGACACTGTATCACTGAACTTTTACTGATGCATTAAAATTAATTCCATAATATTTTTAAAGTGTATTTTACACATACGAACTAAACAAAGGACCTTATCTTAAAATCAACAATTTGGCCTTTTATATACAAATCATGGTAGATTAGGCCGATTTTGATGGGAGTTCATTGAATAAAAACTATACATATACCTACATTTATTAAGTAGCAAACATTATCTTCATTTGAATTTTTTGCATTAAATTACCAGAAAAATATAGTTCCAAGTGCACTATTACAAATTTTATTCTTAATATTCAAAGCAACCAACCAAAGTTTTTATTCTAGAAAAATTTTATTTTCCCCGGCCAAAGACTTTTTGTAAATAAGTAAAATATGTGTTTGATTTATCTTTTATGACAGTCATATTGAAAATAATTTATCTGTAATTTATATATAGGTAGCACTATACCACTTAAATTTGAGGCTTTTTTTGTTTGTTTAATATTCCCACCAAAAATAGGCACTATTTTCACCAACCTTTACAAAATGAACTTGTGTTATTTTCTGATCTATGTGAAGGTAAACGGAATGAATTTGTTATTGTAACTTGTAACTGTAACTTTGTTTGATATCTGCAGAATTAAGCTGAATGAACTTGTAACTGTAACTTTGTTTGATATCTGCAGAATTAAGCTGAATGAACTTGTAACTGTAACTTTGTTTGATATCTGCAGAATTAAGCTGAATGAACTTGTAACTGTAACTTTGTCTGATCTCTGCAGAATTAAATTGAATGAACTTGTAACTGTAACTTTGTCTAATCTCTGCAGAAGCTCTGGTGAAGATCATTGGCTTGAGGCACCACTACTTCACGGTCCCGTGGAACATGTTCGACTTCCTGTTGGTCATGGCTTCGATACTCGGAATTTTGATGGAGGATATCATGATTGACTTCCCAGTGTCGCCAACCTTACTGCGTGTCGTCAGAGTCTTCCGGATTGGGCGAATACTCAGGCTCATTAAGGCAAGTGTGTCCTTGGAAGGAATTGTTGAATCCTAAAAAGATACATAGGGCCAGTTTCATAGTCAGATTTAGTACGCCTAAAGTACGGGTCGATACTAAATACAGGACGACACCTACCTAGATCAAAATGGAATGGGCCAGTTTCGCATATGAAACTGGCCCATTCCATTCAATTTCAGGTAGGTGACGTCTTGTATTTAGTATAGCGCCGCACTTGAGGCGTACTAAATCTGACTATGAAACTGAGCCATAGTATCCAGAAAAACTTCAGATTCAAGATTTTAAAAACTTTTAAATATATATATATAAACCAGAATTTTTTTTAAACTGAAATGCTATAGTCTTTTGGCTCATACTAATCAAATTATAAGACAAACATAACTATTAGACCCCAGAACAGTAATACACAACTTAACCTGCTGTGAATTAGTATTATAACAACATTTTTAAAAAATTATAAAATGTATCTATGGTTTCTATTTAATTTGAAAATTAGAGGAATTAGACTCGTGGCTGTGGGCATGCAGTTTTAATGTCGAGTTACTTTAGTGTGGTTTGCCAGTGTTTAGGAGGTCATAGTTGGAATCCCTGTTGGGTGTACTGAGTGTTGTTTCTTCTAATTTGTTTCTCACTCTTCCTCCACGCAAAGTTGGTTACATTTCCTATACACTTTACTTTATTCAGGCCTGTATAAATGTATGTAATCAGAAAGAGAATTAAAAGATGGTGGAAAGATAATCTATTAAAGAATTAATGTCACCAAAGTTAAAGTTTAAAAAAAATACCAATGAGGAAGAGTTAACCAACTTGGCTTGCCATGATCAAATTTGAGATTTTTAAGTACAATGAAGATTCAAATCAGATAAAAATGTAATTAGGCACATCCCTGGTGAAGTGTATTTTATGCGTGTTACAAATATAATTCTCTTACCTGGGGCTGAATGGTGAGGAAGACAATTATTGATCCAAGGGGCTTTGGTTGGATTCCAGGTGGATTCTCTAGTGTGAGAGATTAAAAGGGTGACTGAAATACTTTTTTTTTATAAAATTTACTATTGATGGGCCGATACCTATGTTTGTTGATTCTTATAACTTGTTCGATACTATCATTTATTCATCTCCTCGATACTAGATACCCTATTTGATACCATTCAACATTTTGTAAGCATAGAAATTAGGGCAAAAGAAAAATGTTTAATTTGTTTCAATTTATTTGTTTCCATGTGTCACAAAATATTTAAACTAGTCGATTAGGCTAAAGGTGAGGTTATTTTTAGGGGAAAAGGTGTGTTATTTTTCTCAAAAAGCTATGTTATTATAAGCAGAAAGCGATGTTATTATTTACATAAATACGAGTCAAATTAGTATTTGTTAAAAAACAAACAGGATAAAACTGTCTACATTTTTCGTTCATTTTGTGTATTTAACTATTTGTTAACATATTCGGAGAAAAATCAAATATATATACGCACAAAACATGTCACTCTTAGTAAACAGGATGAACAGGAAAATCATGGAAAACTGGAATTAGCCGGGAATTTAAAGTGGTTAGGGGAAAAAACGGGAATAAGTCGGAAATTTGGTAATTTACAACAAAAAATCCGGGACAGTGTTGTTTTAATCAAAATATGAAATATAATAATCATTAAAATCAGTAAATTACAATAGCATTCAAACTGTCTTTTTTTTTTTTTGTATCTGTGTAATATATTTTATAATTTTCTAATTCCTAGTAGACTATGTTAATACAAATAGAAAAAAATGTTTATTTAAATACTAAAACTTACTATTATTCTTTAAAAAGATTAATGAAAAAAGGGGGGGGGATAAAAGGGTGTGACATACTGTTGAGTCAGGAATTTTAAGAAATGATCAGGGAAAAAGTCAGGAATTTCATTGCTCAAGTTGAGAATACACCATATAATATCAAACTTGATATCTCAATATCATTATCTTCGAGTTTTACAAATAGCAATATCAAAATAATCGATTATCAACTTAGGTTTAGACCAAATAATAACACTGAAACATGTCGTCATAGAAGACTAAACTACTCTCAAATAAAAAGAAAGGAATGAAAATAAAGAAGATATAATTTTGCCAGACATGACCGCCTGTAGCAAGGTCCATATATATTAATGTCCTTGCTTGGACCTAGTATTAAATCTTTTAAAGGCTGTAAACAAAGAATCGAAATTTAGGTATCATAATGTGTAAAACTAGAAATTGCTATTTTTATTGCTAACCTCAGATAAAAAAAAAAAAGCTTAAATATCCTGAAAACACTCATTTTTCCTGTGATCCATTTCTTACCTATAAAAAAAGTAAAAATGGATACAATTCGTATAAACAGCAGCCCTGGTATACTTCTATCACCAGTGTTACCACGTTGAAAATTATATTGTATGATGTGGTATTTGCCAAATTACAAATAAATTGTGTTTATTTAGAAAAAAAAAGCTTAAATTCGTGTTATTCGCATGAAAACAGTAGAATTTATGTAAAAATTTGTTTTATTGCAAATGCGAATTTTTTCATGTTCCTACTTAATAAGTTATAAAAGATCATGACAGTCAGGTTTTTTATATACACACTAGCATATTTAATTGCATATAGAATATTATAGATGTTTGTCAGGTTATAGGCTGACATACATGTCAATAAAATATTCATAGTAATATAAACCCGTTTGAGGGGTGAACCGTGTTGAATATTAAAGAGTGGTATCGAGATTTTTAGCACATAGTATCATTTATTGCGATACTAGTCAATGCCAATGGTATCGAGTATCGGTATCGGCCCACCACTAAAATTTACCCTTTATGTTCATCATCTTCATCAACTGTTACCATCCCATAGTCATAGTCAGTCTAAAAAAAAAAATTCCTCCAAATACCTCCTTTAATCGCTTCTATTCAGCTCCTTTAATGTGCACAGTTTTATGTTATCTGCTCTTCCCATCTCTTTCTTGGTCTTCCATGTAGTCTGTTTTCTACGAACTTTGTTTCCATCATTCTCTTTGGTATTCCCACCTTATAGCCTTAACCGGTAGTAAAACGCGGTGATAGTAAAAAAAAAAAAAAGCAGTGTTCTTATAATGGATATAATCTTTTACCCTTTTGATACGCAGCCATTTTATCCCACACTGATAATCCACAAACCATGGGTAATAAGAGAGGTTTTTTTTAGCACCACATCTTTCTACCCTTTCGGTTGAGACGCTTATCTACTAATTACATTAATAGTTTTAGGTATCATGAAGGTAATATTTACAAGAAATGTACCCTCATTTGTGTGGAGAGAGATTGGAAAACCATTTTAGGGGGGAAAACCTCAGTACACTCTCGATCGAGACTCAAACCTCAATCTCCCCGTCATCAGCAGTCTAGTACACTGCGAGAGTAGCGCATTAGACCATGCGGCCACCGAAGCGGGTATTAAGAGAGTCGACTGTAAAGTTGTATTATGTATCTGTTGTAGGCTGCGAAGGGTATCCGCAAGCTTCTGTTTGCGCTGGTGGTGTCGTTGCCCGCGCTGTTCAACATTGGGGCCCTGCTAGCCCTCATCACCTTCATATATGCCATCATCGGCATGTCCGTGTTTGGCCACGTAAGGCAGCAAGGGGCACTGGACGACATGGTCAACTTTGAGACCTTTGGACGCAGCATGCAGCTTCTATTCAGGTGAGCGCGCTAAACACTTCTCAAATACACCACCATTGGCGCACGGACTCAGATTTGGATTCGACCCAACTCTACTTTAGCTATATACATTTGACAGCCTTATAAATATTTATAGAGTGTTAAAAATTTACCATAAACATCAAGTGTAAGAGTATAAGGTGTCACATAAGTAGGAGGAAAACATTTATTTTATTTATATGGTCTCATGGGGTCCTCTAAATAAAATAATACTTCATTGGGGTTGCACAGTTGTGCACCACTGATGTAAGGCACCAAAGAGAGTTGGATGGCGTAGTCAGCTTTGATAGCTCTGGGTGTAGTGTTCAACTTTTATTTGGATGAATGCATCCCATGAATCCTGTCCGTATCCACAGAGATGTCATTTTCAATATTTTACTTTCCTCTTGTCATTTTGTCATCGCTCTCCAAGCTAATGTAAGTCTGCTCTCATCTCTTACTCTTAGCTAAAATCTTTAATAGGGATGTCAAACTCGATTCGTCGATACCTCGAAACCCTGGGTTCTTACTGGTAGAAAATATATAAAATAAATAAAATGTACAGTCCGTTTACCCTGAAAGGTAGCATTCTTACCTTGACAGACTACACTATGGCCCTATCTTATAAACTTTAACATAGTGGAATGATGCAAGGAAAGCTTGCTTTTTCGTGACTATGTAGCTTTCTCATGCGATTGACTGAAAATTTATACGAGATTGACCTACCGCCGACTCATGGTTTAGTGGAATCAGAAAAAAGGTCAAATGGGGCACATATTTATATGAATATTTGTCATGATTTTTTGTGTCTTCCGTTCACCGATAAATTGGGTCCCACATGTCACGGAACATCCTGTATTCTACTTTCCCTCTAAATTTGTTCAAAATACTTTTGTTTACCAATCGCAAATCAAACCGAGCCCAAGAAGTCACGTGACTTACATATATTTTGTTTTGAACTTGCCTCTAGATTGATGACGTCAGCAGGTTGGAACGACGTGCTGGAGTCCCTGATGGTGCAGCCTCCGAACTGTGACCCCCATTACAACAACAACCTTAACGGCAACTGCGGATCCCCCCTCCTAGCCATCACTTACTTCACCAGTTTCATAATCATAAGCTACATGATTGTCATTAACATGTACATCGCCATCATCCTCGAGAACTTCAATCAGGCGCACCAGGAGGAGGAGATAGGAATCGTGGAGGACGACCTGGAGATGTTTTACATCCGGTGGTCCAAGTGAGTTGTTCCGAGTAGCTCTTGTTTTGTTAGAGACAAACCGAGCACTCTTGTCAGTGTTATCACATTCAAGAATACTTACATTAAGCAGATCGATGGTTTGCCTGGCGCTTTATTAGTATTTTTTTTTTTACATTCATAGAGAAACTATATTGGAGATCATCTCTGAGGGAACGGCATATAAGTCTTGCTCTTCTATACTCCTTTCAAGATTTGGGGCTATTTTTTTCCTTTGTTTGGATATAAAAATTAGTAGGTGGAGGGAGACACCCTTCTACATATTTTGTTATTGTCTTAAAGAATAACAAGGATTGATAAAGTCGGGGTAATAGAAACTACTAGTAAATATGCTGTTAAATTTATAGGTACATTGAGAATTTTAGAATTAATTAAACAAAACTAGACACCACTGGTATTAACATTGCCATCCAAAAAAAAAAGTAACTTAAATTTTTTCTCACTATGTGTGTTCTTGATCCTAGTCATATGTATTGAAAGTGTATTTTTTTGACTATCACTCCACGCAAATACCGGTAGATTTCCTCCAAATTTTGCCTTTTTCATCCTACCCAATTATTTGGGGGGTTTTCTAGCACCACTTCTTACTACCTGTTCACCCTATATTCATATGTACTAATTACTATAATGTGTTATGGAGGAGGGAGGTTGCATGGAGATAGAGGGGAAAACCATTTAGAATAAAAAGTACTCTCAATACACCTGACCGAGATTCAAACCTCTATCTCCCTGTGATCAGCAATCCAGTATATTGCAACCAGGGGTTTTCCAACTTGCTGCTTCACAATAACCTTCTTTGCGGCCCTTGAAGTTTCTTGGAAAAGTCATCCACTGTAGGAAAATTTATATTTTTAGCCAAGAAATGGAAAGCTTTGATTACTTTATTATGTAATTAAATACCTTTTTTTTTTTTGCATAACTTAACACCAATTGGCTGATTATGATGCTAGACTCCTGAATTCAATTGTGGGCCTCGGGCACTTTTAAGTTGGAAATTAGCATAAACCATGCGACCACCCAGCCGGATTACTACCCTCCTATTATTGTGATTGAGGTTGGAGGTAAGGATAGTAAGAGGCGTGTAAAACCAAAAAGGCTCACCTGTCACTCTTTTCCTTTCCCATAGGTTCGACCCCCACGCCACGCAATTCATCCGTTTCACGCAGCTCTCGGACTTTATCGCTAGCCTGGACCCCCCTCTGGGGATCCCCAAACCCAACATCGTGGCCCTGGTGAGCTTCAACCTCCCCATCGCCCGGGGGAACAAGATCCACTGTTTGGACATACTGCACGCCCTTGTCAAGTACGTGCTGGGTCACGTCGAGGAATCCGAGGACTTCAAGAAGGTACGACGGAGGCCCTGATACACACATCTTGACTTGAGACTATTATTAATCTTGCTTTGGAATTAATCATACATTGCCACTTTTAAAGTGTAGTTTTGAAATGGTTCTTGCCTATGTTAGCATGTAGATAATGTACCACTCACCCCTAGCTATTGCCCCTTCACCTGACGCAACTGAAATGTGTACCCTTGACGTAATTCACAATCACTTCCTTAGTTCTAAACTTGACCAATATATCTTTGTGGCCATGATGTAAATTAAAGCTAAAGGATATGATATTGTTCGACACTTAAGCTCACTCGGTAGCGTGTCTGTCTACTGAGTCAAGGGTCCCAGATTCAATTCCCGGTATGGCCGAGAAATTTAATCATGTGTGAAATGTGGATCCACCCTTTCACAGTGATGAAATTACGGCCGAGGATTGGATGTTTTGCCTGTCCAAGTCTTAAGTTAGATTATAAGGTATATGAAGCTATGACAGGTATAGCAAGCCGCTAGTGGAAAATAAATGGCTTGAATAAAAAACCGATCCAAGCTGGAAACAGTAATGGATGTAAAGTAAAGATATGATATTGGCTGATATTGCTGATACAAGGGCTGTATATTACCAAATCTGTGCATAACGTGTAAAACATTAATAGTTAAATCAAATTTATATGTAGTGCACTGTTCACTATGTGTTGATTATGAACATTATCATTGAAAGTAGTGTGTTTCAATTCCTTGTGCACTACGTGCTATGCACTATTCACTATTAGTTGTGTGTCATGAATGAATATAAACCCAGCCTTACAACATTTTTTAAGATGGAAACTATTTGTATGGGGAGAGGTTGACTCATTATTTAAACATTTAAAAAATGCTTTATTTATTTAGGCCAAAAAAAAGGGTTTTAACATAAAAACCGTGAAAACGCTGCACTTTACTTGCGTTCACTACATTCACACATTAGGAAGATGGATTGTAATAAAGTTATTATTTAAACTATATTCTGATTAAGCGGGAAAATACAGGAATACAGTATTTTTCACGAATTTTAAATTACATTTGAATGAGTTTAATAAAATGCTCAATTATTTAATAGGTGTAAAACAAGTAACATGTACTTTAACTATTTTTAGTTACAGGAAAACAATGTGATGACTACAACATATAAATATTTAAGCACTCATTATCAGATATCACTGTTTCTTACGGTTCTTTATAAACTTTTATCTTGTTAACCAATAAAATATATTTTATCCGACTTAATTATTTTCCTCCCATTTTCAGAAAAAAGTTTTCGGACTACTAACAGGGTCTTACTGTTTGTTTGTTTTTTTTAAAAGGTGTCGTGGACGTGGATTTGAAACCTTAATCTTTGACATGAACTATTCTGGTTTTTAGTCATATTCAAGAAACACTTATGAATCTTTTCCTCCCAATAATAATTTATAATCAATAATACAAGAGTCCACTGATTGAACACACTAAACTAAGTCTTTTGAATTTCATCAATGCCAAGGGAGGAATAAAAGTTTTGATGCTCCAGTTTCTGTTCTAGATACAAGCTTATAAAATAGAATTGGTTTGAATCTTTGATTTGAATCTGAACCTTGGGAAAAATTATTAACAAAAGAGAAAATATAAATATAATGGAATGATATAAAATATTAATAATATCTAAATGTCATCCTCCTTCGCTAAAATACATTTATTAAATGTTTATACATTCAGTTAAATGTTAAATTAATGGTCTGGGGCCTGGTTTTTTAGTTTGCCCTAGTAATTAGTGTCTCAACTACCAATGACTCTCTTCGGTGGCCCCGTGATCAAACATGCTACTCTCTGACTAGACCAAACTTACGAGAATGGGGATATTGGAGGTTCATATCTCGGTCGGGTGTACTGAAGGTGTTTTTTCCATAGTGGTTTTCCACTCTCCCTCTGTGCAAATGCGTTTACACTTCCTCTGAATATAACCATCTTAATCCTTCAAACCATTAGATAGTGGATGGGTAGTAAGACGCAATGCTAAAAAAAAAAAAACTACCAGTGAGGTTTATTATAGCTATAAAACAAATTAAAATTAAAAATTTGAAACAAAAAATTACTTCTTTTTTTTAACTATTTGAATTTCGAATCCTTGAATCTCAATTATCCTTAAGAATTTGAGGGTTTGATTGTCTCATCCCTAATTTAAAAGATGTTATTATTTGTATTAACTTATCTTTGTTTTTCCCCCTCTTCTCAGCTTCAAGATCAGATGGATATAAAATTCAAGAAGCAATTCCCAACGCGAAAGGAACTAGAAATTGTTTCTTCGACGAGAATATGGAAAAGACAGGACAAGGCAGCGAGGCTGATACAATCGTCTTTTAGAGAATACCTAAGGTTTGAAACTAATAGCAATATACACATTAATTTATTTTTGCCAGGATAACAATTTAATTCCGAACAACTTAGCTCAGTCGGTAGCTTATCTGCCTTCTGAGCTAAGGGTTCAATTCCCGGCGTGGCCGAAAAATTTATCATTGGTGAAATGTGGGTTTACCCTTTTACAATGATGATTAAACAGCCGGTGACAGGATGTTGTGCCTGACCTACTCTTAAATTATATTATATTTATAAAACATATGAAGCTACGACAGGCCTAACAAGCTGGTATTGGAAAATATATGGCTTGAATTAAAAAATTGACCCAGACCACTGGCTGGAAAGTGTAATGGATGTAAAAAAAAAATACAGAAGAGAACCATACTGGAAAGATGCAGGGAGGGATTATGCTTTCACTCGTCATTCTTCACGCACTTCATACATCCATCCATCTTCTTTTCACTATTCTTACAGTACACACTTATATTCTACATGTAATTTTATTTAAATTTCCAAACATAGCTATTCCTTTACAATAGGTATATGTGAAGTCCACTTTTTCAATTGGAAGTGAACTCGAATCAAATACATAAAATATTCTCGAAGCCAAATCTTAAGTTTGAAATATTTTTTTATAATCCTTTTGCTTGAAAAAATATTATATTGTGGTTAATGATATAACTTTATGTATTAAAATAATTTAGAAAATGTTTTATTCCAGTTATAGCTTGTAATATTTCACTTTAATCTGATACATTAAGACATTATCACAGCTTAATTCAATTACTAAAGATTTTTTCATATAGACATTAATTTATAATGTATACCACAGCTAAAAATGGCAATAATTGACCATAAATTGAGTATTTTATAAGTTAATAGTTTTATTGGTGAAGCTTCGTAATTGTAGAAGTTGAAATATTTTTTGAAGCGTAGTTGAATCTGATAATTGTTTCATAGCCAGAAGTTCAGAAGCTTCTCACACCCCGACTTTTCAATATTAAGGAAAAACACAAAGATTTGAAAATACAATAACAAGCAAACGTTAGTTATTAAATGCCATTATAACTTTGTATATAAAGGTAATAGAAGGTAAGGTTTGGTGTCATGGGGTGTAGAGAGTCACTATAATATTTTGCAGGAAGGTAATAAGTTAGTGTTTGATTTCATGGGGTAAATAGAGTGACTATAATATTTTATATGGAGGTAATAAGTTCTTGTTTGATTTCATGGGGTAAATAGAGTGACTATAATATTTTATATGGAGGTAATATATGGTAATGTTTGATTTCATGGGGTAAATAGAGTGACTATAATATTTTACATGGAGGTAATAAGTTCTTGTTTGATTTCATGGGGTAAATAGAGTGACTATAATATTTTACATGGAGGTAATAAGTTCTTGTTTGATTTCATGGGGTAAATAGAGTGACTATAATATTTTATATGGAGGTAATATAAGGTAATGTTTGATTTCATGGGGTAAATAGAGTGACTATAATATTTTACATGGAGGTAATAAGTTCTTGTTTGATTTCATGGGGTAAATAGAGTGACTATAATATTTTATATGGAGGTAATAAGTTAGTGTTTGATTTCATAAGGGTAAATAGAGTGACTATAATATTTTATATGGAGGTGATATAAGGTAATGTTTGATGTGTCAGGCTGAAGAGGGAACGAGAACGTGAGCCCCTGGACCTAGAGGATGAGATGACGCAGACATCCAGCCCTGGTGGCTGGCAGAGCCGTCTCTCCGCCTTCCTCCACGTCCACAGGGGCAGCAGGGCTTCGTCGCGCAAGTCCTCAAGGGCCTCCGACGCAAGCGACATGTCCGAGCTAGGCGGGCCCTGGCTCAACCTCCCCTTGCTGTTCCTGTCCGCCGCGCAGGCCACCGGGGCTTCAGCCGACGAGGCCAAGGAGGCGGGTGGTAATGGCAAGGTGTGCATCATGGTCAGCGAGCCCTCCCCGGAGACAGGGGGGATGTCCGGTGGCGATAGACAATCTGAGGAGCCAAGGACCAGTAGATCAGGCAGTGGTGGTGGGGACTCTTACACCAGCAGAGACGTCAGTATCCTCGTGACGCACCCTTCTCCGGATACCGCCACACCTTTCGTGGAGGTACCCACAACGGGGCTCTCCCCTCACAGCACGAGTAGCGGGAGTGTGGTGGAACCCACTCCCTGTGAGGATAGAGCCAAGAGCCCATCTCCAGCCCCAAGTACCCCGATAGACCTCCATCCTCTGGGGCTACGCCCCGGCGGAGCCTCCCTTTCCTTACTTCCCGTGCTGACTAGCGAACCGCCCACCAGGAAGCCTTCCTCGGAGAGTGAGAGCGGACTTATGGACAAACACCCCGTGAGGTTCAGGCCCGGCACCGGACTGTCGCTCTGTCCCGGGTCGGAGATACCCACCGATACCTCCCCGCCTCCACCTCCTGTGCCGCAGAGGAAGTTCAAAAAGTCTGTTGTGACGCCGCCTCCACCTCGCCGAATGTCGAAGAGACCGTTTCAAGTCCCGCTGCCCCCTCCTAGGCTGAGGAGGACGCAAGATTCCACCTTGGTTCACGTGTTGGTGCACAGAGAGTCCGAAGAGTCTGGCGACGACAAAGGTAGCTGATGGGAACACGGGTGAGCTGCGCTGCCGTTGTTTACAAGGACGCCCCCCCCTCTCTCTGGGGGGGAAATCCCCAAGTCACAGCTACTCAGACATGTGAGGATCACATACACATACCAAGTCATCAATGCAATAATTACTAGCGTTAGTAAGTCAATAAATATAACTAGGGTGTGTCATGTTGACGTGCACATACTGCGGTGATCGAGCGCTCCCCCAAGAAGTGGAAGGCTATACGTGTGTCGCCTTGTTGGCTTTGCCATGCTCGAGTAACCAATGTCGTCGTGGTAGGGTAGTGTTTCTTCGTGCCGCAAGACGATGACGCTTATCGAAAAGGGTTGGGGGATTGGGGGGGGAGATCACAAAAGGAATTCCCTATTTCTTTTTTTTCTTTTTTAATATTATCTAATATATAAACAAACTATTGATGCCTAGTCTAGTCAATTGTGGCAGAACATAGGGATCCCCCATAGTCAATTTTAAACGAGTCGGACTTATCTTCTATCATCTTCAATTTGTACAGTCGAGGAGGAACTCCCAATGCTAGGCTTTAAAAAAAAATTTTGTTTGATGAAATAATATATAAACTTGTCTTGTTATAATGCTCACTTGTTTTTTTTGCAATATCATCAGATACTTGGGGGAAATGGGGAGGAGAGTTATTTCAATCCCCTCCACAATAATTAAACATAAAGAAGTTTGTTTTTTTTTTTTTTTTTTT
>CABFWO010001487.1:138401-171856 GCA_902155825.1 Timema genevievae | reverse complement strand
GACTGCGCCAGGACACTGCCAGTCATACCACATAAAGTGAAGGTGAGTTGCCTCTATCCATTTCCTTTCCACCATACAGTCCATTTTTCCGTGTTAGTAACACTGGTCCTCCAGAGGCTTCTTTCGTTTTCATTCAATTGTAAATTATACTATACAAAAGGTATTGTATTCATTTTAAAATCTGAGCAGCCCATCATTCTTTTATTATCTATTTTATGTACTTTTATGACGTCACTGGAAATAAAGTTAATAAATAGATAGATGCTTTTTTAAATATTTCCCTTCCCCCCTTTTACAATAAAATGACAATACCCTTCATCCTCATTAATATTTGATTATATAAAGATTTTTTTATTTACAATATAGGGTTTCAATTTTAGAGGGGTCGTCTGCACACCAATTTATGAGGAAGAGAGAAACTTTAGGGTATTTTTTATCTCTTTTACACACATAAGTCAGTGGACCGTTAGACATTTGCACATGCTATAATATTTTATGGGAATTTATAATATATTACGATATAATTTATTGAATGTGATACGGTAAAAGGGTTCCTAAAATGTCTAACCTTCATAAATATATGACAGTCCCTCATTCCAATATTTGAGTTACAATAAATACAAACCTAGCATAGTAGTTGATTGGTCAATGATAATTATATTTAATCCTATTGCCTGTTATGTTTATCTTTGGTTCTGGCCGGAGAAAATATCTATATTTAATGTTAGCGCTACCTACATTTCAGTAAGCTGGTTGGGAACTAATTATTGAAGGTTTTCTTTTAGTTTCTCTGTGCTCTGTGGTAACGGCTGATTACTAGCGGCTAATTTAAAAGTTGATACATCTGATCTTGTCTAGTGTTAATTTTAGTAAATTTATCTATGATTTTTTTACTTATTATTGTTAATGTTGTTTATTTATCCGGTTGCCTAGCAACCTGTTTGAGTTATAGTTCCAAAGAGATTTTTGTTATGTCCTGGCTTTGAAACATAACTTTTTCTAAATGTTTGGAATGGGAAGAAGTTATAAGATTTTGAAATACAATTAGAAGTTCTGTTTATTTTCTCAAAATGGGTGACATAACAATACATAAGAATAAACTATTTCAATTGTTGAGAACACTTTTGATGTATCATATAAGAATGTTTCTATTTAAATCCTTCTGTGGAACTTTAAATATATTATTAATTTATCTTGTGTTTTAAAATAAACAAGATTTAATATAGGTATTAATCTGTTATCTATCAAGGGATCCTAGGCTAGGTTTTTGTTGGAATGATAACCTCGAATAGTATCTAATCATAATTAATGTTTATTTGAGTTGTTATTTTTCTATGTATTGTACATCCCTAGTTCCTAAGGTACATTTAAATTATTGGTGCATGAGTGTATAGGGTTACCTTTCAGATTATTTCAAGATTTTGTCTACCTTGTAGGTGAGTTGACACCCTGCACACCCTGTGGTCCGGAGAAAAGGTGTCCTCGTGACACCGTTGAGCTAGGTTATGTGTTTATATTATTTATCTTAGGTTTAAGGGTGGTGCCCACAACATATATAAAGAAATATTATGATTACATGATATTACATTTTTGGTTAATAATTGCAAATGGTGTCGCTCGCTCCAATAGAAGGTCTATAAAGAGCTCATTGGATGTGACCAACGCAGCCAATAAACAATCTCAGTTGACAGCAGAGCACACCACACACCATAGTGGTCAAATAGTAAACTATTGAATAATGGCGGGAAGTTTGAAATACTCAGAGCAAGAACATGTTAAGTTTCGGGAAGTGCAGTAGACTGCACCAGTGGGCATACGGACTAAGACGTCAACCTCGCCTAGTCTTGTGATCGGAAGATCATGGTTCGAATCCTAGCCAGGCTTACTGAGGCTGGTTTTACATAGATAAATCTTCACTCTCCTCTCCCACAAATGCAGGTACATTTTCTCAAAATCCTACCTTCATTCGTGTGACTAATGAATGACCGAACAAGGTGTCAAGCACATAAGTTATAAAACTTTCTTGAGTTGGGGTTGTCCATAAGCTAGATCACCCTAACTTTTTTTAACCTCCTTCTCACCCCTCGTCACAATTTAGTGAACAACCCTTATATTATGTCACAATATCATCTCCCCCCCCTCCTATTTAAATAGTATTTTTAATGGTAGAGCCTATACAACCCTTTTATTGAAATGTGTTCGCCAAGCTTGACGATCAAAGTTGATTATTATTTGTGTGTATGTGAGTGCAGTTGAGTTTATTAACAATATTCATTCTCTCTTATTTTTTCATGAAAATTGGACCACTTGACTAAAGAGTTGGTGTTAGTTACTCTTTCATTCAAAAACCACTATACCATGTGGTCTGAAATTATGCATGGATATAGAGTGTTTCAGTCATCATCAGAACAAAGGAGTGTGTTTCAGTCATCGCCAGAACAAAGGAGAGTGTTTCAGTCATCACCAGAACAAAGGAGAGGGTTTCAGTTATCGCCAGAACAAAGGAGAGGGTTTCAGTTATCACCAGAACTAAGGATAGGGTTTCAGTCATCGCCAGAATAAAGGAGAGGGTTTCAGTCATCGCCAGAACTAAGGATAGGGTTTCAGTCATTGCCAGAACAAAGGAGAGGGTTTCAGTCATCGCCAGAACAAAGGAGAGGGTTTCAGTCATCGCCAGAACAAAGGGGAGGGTTTCAGTCATCACCAGAACAAAGGAGAGGGTTTCAGTCATCGCCAGAACAAAGCAGAGGGTTTCAGTCATCACCAGAACAAAGGAGAGGGTTTCAGTCATCACCAGAACAAAGGAGAGGGTTTCAGTCATCACCAGAACAAAGGAGAGGGTTTCAGTCATCGAAAGAGTGAAGGAAAACAATATTTTTCAGGGAGTTCAGAAAATATTTTGAGTGTATCTGAATCAGGACATTACAAAATAAAAAAATAAAAGTTTGACACAAATCAAAACTGTGAAGAATACAACTATTTCAAAATAAAAATAAAATTACACATACGTGAAATACATTAAGCCAGTTTATTGTGTAAAGTTTATAAACAATCAGAACAATGTACAAAAACCGATATAAAATTTTGGACGAATTTGTCTAAAGCTTGAAGAGAGACCAATCTGGTGAAACTTATTATTAACTCCAACATGACAGTCTGACTGTGGCGTCAATTATACTCTTGCAGTGGTAGAATAATCATAGAGTAAATATAATTTCAACTGACATCTTCTGTGACTTGCTCAACACTGCACCCAGTTCTGAATGTTTGTGATACTCCAGTAGAGTGTCACTCGATGATTTCAACCACTCCAGTCTTGCTGTGGATTCACACGTTCGCTGAAACATAATCACATGACAAGCTCTGAGCCAATCACAGCCCCATCGGCGTTGTCAGTTCAGTAAAACTTCAGTTTTATTTTTTATGCACGACAACATCAGCTTGGGACACCTATTCGAATTACAAAACCAACCAAGTCAATCAGTGTGCATGCACCTAAACCAACCAACTAAGCACTGGTACACTAGACTCTAGTTCAGTAACGTAGGTTTTAAATGCTAGCTGTGCTTATAACCCGAACGGGTAGAAAGACGCGGTGCTAATAATAATAGTAATAAATTCTAGCTGAGTGCATCTAGTCCATCAGTAATTTTATATACTTTCTCCAGGCAAATAATGACCAAGAATTTTAGAATTAAAGCTCAATCTGGATTCCTAGATTAGTTCTGAGCGTGACTAGGAAAAGGTTTACGCTATACAGCAGGTTGAAACCAAGAGATCGGTGTCTGGCTACATGGCAGGTTGAAACCAANCTTTCTCCAGGCAAATAATGACCAAGAATTTTAGAATTAAAGCTCAATCTGGATTCCTAGATTAGTTCTGAGCGTGACTAGGAAAAGGTTTACGCTATACAGCAGGTTGAAACCAAGAGATCGGTGTCTGGCTACATGGCAGGTTGAAACCAAGAGATCGGTGTCTGGCTACACGGCAGGTTGAAACCAAGAGATCGGTGTCTGGCTACACAGCAGGTTGAAACCAAGATATCGGTGTCTGGCTACATGGCAGGTTGAAACCAAGAGATCGGTGTCTGGCTACACAGCAGGTTGAAACCAAGAGGCCACTGTTTCACTACACAGCAAATTGAAATCAAGAAGACGCTGTTTTGCTAAACGGCAGGTTGAAACCAAGAGGCTACCATTTCACTACAATACAGGTTGAAATAAAGAGACTGTTGGGTTGCTTGTAAATAATATGATTGATCTCTCAATCCCGCGGCCTCATCACAACAGAGTTGGAATGCGTGAAGAATTGTTAAGATATCATGTTTAGCTTGTTGTGATCCTCCGCAAAACTCACATTGACTTGTTAGGGAATTACTGGAAGAATCAAATCTTCCCTGCAATTTCCGGGGGTGTTAAATTAGTTGACCTGCTCTCTTCTCAAACTGCCCTCGGATGTTAAACGCAACGCTCGATGCTCCAGGTGTATGCGTTTTGAAAGATACGCAACCATGGGGACACTGTGTACTTGTTTGCCCAATCAGAGGGCATCCAGGGCCACTGCCATAGCTGCACACAACGCTCTGGGTGGGGCATCATGGCAAGATGGCGCCCGTTCTGTGAGCAGACTCCCGCGACACCACCTGTAACAACAAGTCCAAACAGTTACTGTTGTAATAGTAGCTGACTGGGGACTTCATCTACACTACACTCATATCAGCAAGTGAACAAAGACCAATAAAACACTTTAAAATGGACTCACCGGCACTTCCGTTAGGGTTCATAGGATATGTTGTGGTGGGCTCGCCATCGTCATCAACATACTTGATAGGGAAACACAACTTCCTCTCTAAGGACGAGCGCACTTGTTCATTTCGGAATGTGAACCGTCCTGCAACCATAACAAGATCAGCTACACCAAACAGTAGGGGTGAACAAGGCATCAAACACTTCAACATCACTTCGAATATTTACTAACTTCAACTTCACTTTGAAAAAAAAAAAATTCGCTACAACAATTATTACAAAATTCGCCAGTAAAATATTGAAGGCCAAAATAAACAAATGCATATCGTAATGTATTGTTTGTTTATCTTATGGGATGCTTGTTGTGTATTCTATTGTATTGTTTATTTTTGTGTCTCGTAAGATTATTTGTGTATATTATTGGATTGTTTGTTGGCATATCTTATTAGATTTTTTGTTGTGTATATTATTGTATTGTTTGTTTAATTAATCATACATGTTCTAGTTTTTATTTTTGATGTATAGTACATGACAAGAAAAATGCTGGTACTTAAATAACACATTGTAATAGTAATATAGTTTATATACGTTGGATAAAATCTTTTAATTTTTTGCAGTAAAACAATTTTATATAATATTTAGTGTCTTAAGTTATTTAAATGTGTACAATGTTATAGTTTTTTCAATAGTATTTACAAAATATTCAAGTTTCAATTTGGCTTTGGGAATAATTGATATATTTGATTTGTAAAGCCCCTGAAACACTTACAAGGAAACAGGAAGAAGTGTTTGTTGAACTCACCCTCTCCATGAGCCACCCACACACCTAGGACCGACCCTTCCATGCCCTGCAGCATCATCGCTGGAGACTTCTCCACTCTGACCGTGCTGAACCGACATTCGAACCTCTCTGACAAGTTGTGGTCCAGGACTACGTCTGGACAGGGAGGCTGTCCTTGGTCTGGTGAGGCTGGGACAGACACAGTGACAGTAAACACTACGTCTGGACAGGGAGGCTGTCCTTGGTCTGGTGAGGCTGGGACAGACACAGGACAGTAAACACTACGTCTGGTACAGGACAATCAACACTACGTCTGGACAGGGAGGCTGTCCTTGGTCTGGTGAGGCTGGGACAGACACAGGACAGTAAACACTACGTCTGGACAGGAAGGCTGTCCTTGGTCTGGTGAGGCTGGGACAGACACAGGACAGTAAACACTACGTCTGGACAGGGAGGCTGTCCTTGGTCTGGTGAGGCTGGGACAGACACAGGACAGTAAACACTACATCTGGTACAGGACAATCAACACTACGTCTGTTCTATCTTGTGACAGACACAGCTCTAAGATCATTGACCTTTAAATGGTGTTTTTATTGCTTATTAGATAGTGTCAATGATGCTTGTTATGAAGCTCTAAGCAGTGCTTGGTTCGTGACCTGTCTGTGGATAGTTGTTTTATTAAAGTATGTAGTATAAAGGAAGGTAACCTTGTGTTACTGATCCAATCCATCCCAGCAGGCTCATCAGCTGGCAGCCATTACAGACGCCAAGACTGAAAGTATCTTCCCGCTCGACGAATGATCGGAACTGTTCCTTGAGCGAGGAGTGGAACAGGAGACTGGCTGCCCAGCCTTTTGCAGACCCCAGCACATCTAGACACAGTTAATCTACTATTTTAACTAGTAGTTCTGTGAATTGTAACCCTCGCTTCCTCCGTTAAAAAAAAGCCCATAATGTTAAGATTTATGTAAAGTTATTATTGTTGCAACAGTCTAGTCCACTTTATTAATTCAAAACAAAGAAGAATAAAAAAATATTAAATATCAACGAAGTTGAATCAAAGTTTGGATGTTTAAAAAAATGTTTAATGTTGGGTAAAAATATTATACTTTGTATAACTATATAAATTTAGGCATTAAATATAATTTATGAAATGCTATACTTCAAAGATAGTATATTTAGGGCCAATCTTACAATGTCTCTTCAAAGTCCTCGTAACTTAACTGTTCGTAAAGTCTAACTGTTGGTTAAACTTGGTGTTGTGTATTACAATACTATTTTTATGTACTCGTCAAATTACGAACAGGTGCCTTCCATTAGTTCTTAGCATTAACTTTCTCGGAGCGCTAGATTTGTTTCAAAGCTTTTGATTGGCTTAATTTTACCATATAGAATATAAGCAAGTCATTACAACGTCTATGGAAGTGTTATGAAAACAAATCAATCAAAGTAAATCCAATTTATTAAAACTGTTTAAGGTTATCTGTTATCTTTTATCATATTTATTTGTCTGCTAAAACGTTTGTTGAAAATAATAAACACGAAATTTAAATTTTAGCAAAGCAGAGGAAATTTTGCTAACTGAATTAATACAAAAATACAAACAAATGATTTAAAATAAACAATTCTAATTGGTGTCCATTCACTTCAATAATTTCCAAAACTTTATTTTTGTACAAACTTAAACGTAAAATGATTCTTCCTCGTTAAAAATTTTAGGAAATTCTTTCGTTCCAATTACTGTATCTCTTCGGTCTTTAAAGTCTTGGGTTCCTTAGAACTTGAAACTCATTTTCAAAGTCATCATAATCAGACAATAAATCACCCATTTCATAATATAAACAAATGTAACCTAACTTTAATAATAACAGTTGCCTTGAAAACAATATGGCGGAGTCTTTAACGTTGTTAATGTAGACGTTATGTTTGCTAACCAGAAGGTAGACCTCACGTTAACTTTACGAGCACTTTTACGTGGACATTAGCGCTAACCGAACATTGTAAAATCAAAAATAGTGGTTGTTATCACTTAACCTCATGTTAAGCCCTAACGAATAGAATAACGTGACATTGTAAGATTGGGCCTTAGTCTTAAAACAATAAATTAAGTAATTAATACAAAATATAATTTAGGGTTTCATTCTATTGAAACTGATCAGGAGGAAGTGTTGAACGCGCAATGTAACTTCCTAAAAGAGGAACCCAAAAAACACAAGAGGAAGGAAAAGGAAATTTGTAAAAAGCTATACGACATTCAGCTTGACATTGGAAGTGATATAATATCTCTCTTTAAGGAAAACAACTTTTCACTTTGTGAGCTAATTGTATTATACTTGGAATAAGGTACAGGCCAGGTGGATTGAAACATATTCTTACAAATATAATACAATTCATGAAACGAAAATAGGTGTTGCTTATAGAGATATAAAATTTCATTTTATTTTTATGTGAATACTAATTTGTGTTGGAAATAACATCAGGAAATGGGGGTTGGGGGGTGAAATGAATGCTTGTTTTAAATTTAAATACTTTTTTTTTTGGCAAAGCTCCGTGATTCTTGAATCCGGAATTTCACTTTTGAATCAAAGTTTAAGCGAACAAATATACAAAGCCAAGTCGAAGTTTTTAAAGCTTTGCACACCCCGACTACAGTCTTAGGATTTATCTTTGGATTTAAAGCTGAAATATCTCCTTTAATTTTTTTCTATCGTCATGTCTTACAACTTGTTCAGGTTATATGATAATTACTCTAATGGGGTAGGTATAGGAAGGAAGTGTGTTAGAGGTGATACAACACAGAGAAATGGAGGTTGTGTACAACATACCAGCATAGCTGAACCCGCCAGGAAACACAATACCCCTGAAGGTGTCTGTGGTGACAGTCTTGTCTAGAAGGTCCTGCATTGTCACGTCCCAGACCTCAAACCCTGCCATGTGCACAGCTACTGCCATCTCGCGATCACCATTGGAACCTTCTTCCCGCACCACGGCTACACGCGGAGCTAAAAACAGACAACAACTGTTCATTAAATTAGCTTTGACTACAAAATACCCTATCACAAAGCACAAGTTGGATAAAGTATCTGCCAGAATTTTAATTAACCTAGGCTGTGTCCGAATAGTCTACTTCACGTACCGTCGACCCTTGATGTTCACTTGATAATTGCATTAGTAATCACGTGATCAAGTGTAGATCCGTCCAAATAGTCAAGAAGTGTGCTAATGCACCCCTCACACACCCTTGAGTCCAAGGGCGACAGTGAGTAACCCTTGACACGCCGTCAATGCGGTGTTTGATCGGCGATTGTTTAATTTTTCGTCTGCTAGATATAGAGCTTGTAGGGTAATGTGATTTTTGATAATGTACATTAAGTATACTGGTTGTTTTGTAGAGTTGTAGTATGTTGTGTTGGATGGTTTGCATAATTGGTCATGTGCAGTGAAAATAAGTCACCACAAATCTGTAAGTAGCCTATGCTAATTTGGGCTGATAAATGGCGTTTAAAATTATTTCTAAAATCATTGGTAGGAAGCAGCAATGCGGACTCAAGGATTTGAAAAGGATATTTTGCCGTTCAAATAGTCTGTTGCAGTATTCGATCTCAAGTGCGTGTTAAGTGTAAAGTCATCAAGTCAAGTGTACTTGACTATTCGGATATAGCCTTAAATACTCAATGTTGCTGAGAGAGATATGTGCTGGAGTTGAGCCTAAATATAAATAATATCAAGTGTTTGAACGGCAATGCCGCGATCACGAGCCATATATAACAGTTGTGTGCAAAACTACAAAAACTTTGACTTGACATAAAAAAAATCTGCTTTAACTTTGCTTCGAAAATAATGACAATTAAAATACTCGTTTATGTTCAATTATTACTATTTTGAGCCAAAGATTAAAAATTAATATTATTGTAAAAAAAAAACCTGGAGTAATTTAATTGCAAGTTGTGATAATAACTTGTATTTATCGGTATAGGATGAAATATTCCAAACAATTTTGCAATAACACATTTCGTAAATGTTTTTAGTGAGTTAAGTTATATAAATCAGCACAATATGATATTCTTTAAAATATAAAACAATTAAGAAAAATATTCAAACTTCAATTTGGCCTCAAGAATATTTCATAACTTACATTCAATTCTTCCAGCAGCTATTCCCATTTATCTTTCTTTGCTTTTTATGTGTTTTATATATATATATATATATATTTATATATATATATATATATATATATATATATATATATATATTTATATATATATATATATATATATATCGTTGCTGTATACGAAAAACCAATATTTCCAGCAATTTAAAAACAATGTGTAACGAAATATGAAAAGTATAAGTAGAAATAAGATAGATAAGATAGATAGATATATAAGATGTATAAGATAGGTAAAAAATCATTGGAATCAGAATCAAGAAACAGAATCAGACCCAAGAATCAGGAAAAAAAGAGGAATTGTGACATCTCTAGTTCAAAATGAAACTAATGATAACAAAACAAAGGTAAAAATAATATTTTAAAAAATTTCAGAAAAAAAAAGTTTTTTTTTAATATTTTGTGGGCTTGTTTTAAAGTTTGTAAGTTTTATTTAACAGACAGAATGTGGACACAATGGCAAGTGTAAATGAATTTACTCACGACGGGTCAACGGACGGGCAGGCGTTGGAGAGATGAGCGGGTCGAACGTGAGTGTGTAGCGTGGGGTCTTCCTCTTCCCCCAGGACTCGTACTCCCTGCGGACACAGCCCGGACTGGCCTGGAGACACTCGAGCTGGAAGCTGGTTTCCTCCCAGATACGAAACAAGGAGAGAACGTCCACATTCTCGAGCACCACCGCCCCGTCAACTGCCACTTGGATCTAAACACAGTTACAAGTCACTGGAGTGTACACTACAAACAATAGAAACTATTAGTTAATAAAGTATCTAATCCAATATTAGGTTAAATATTATAATAGGGGAGTACCAAGTCCAATTTTTCAATTCAAAGCCAACTCACGTTGAATATATAATATAATATGTACTAAAAGATGAAATGATCAAATTGTAGAAAAATGAAACACAAAAATTAAAAACACTAAAACATTTTTACACACACTTCAATATTTCGATGCTTTTATTGTATCTTCCTGGGGAAATATTCCTGAAGCCGAATCAAAGTTGGAATATCGTTTATCTGTTTTATGCTAAAAAAATAAATACTTTCCTATGGTTATTTGTCAAATCACTTAAAAAATATATTTTTTGCATAATTGTTAGCAATATTTCACCTTAAATCAAGTTACTATCACAACATTCAATTCAATTGTTTCTGATATTTTATGTATGAATATTGATTACTGTACATGACAGGTCAGAGTGGCAGTAACTAAACATAAATTGAGTACTTTAGCTGTAAATATTTTAATTGGCGAGGCTTTATATTGTCGAGGCTAGAATTTTCATTTCAAAGCGAGATGGAAGCTGATATTAGTTTTAAAGCTTCGCACACGTCTATATTTCAAGAACAAACTTTTCACTAAATGAATGACTGTTGGCCTTGTAATGGATTGGAACAAATAGAGGAATGAGTTGTAACTCAAGGTGCAAGGACTTACTGGCGCTTGCCAGCCAGACGCTGTGGACCAGCCCAGCATATGGCACGGTACCGCGCGGTCCTTGAACTGGGTCTGAATGTAGTCCGCATCTTGTGGGTGGACCTCCACAACCCAGCCTGTCTCTTCGCTGAACAGAGCCTCGAGCGGCTGACCAGACTTGTGTGTCACGTCCACATTCAGGCCGCTCAGCCCGGCGAACGCCATCTCCAGGAGACAGGTGATGAGCCCCCCATCACTCACATCGTGACCAGCCAAGATCTTACCCTCTGCAGGTGTGACAACATTACAACACTTTAGTGACTAATACAGGCAAATATCTGACAGAGGTGAATAGACTAGCTCTTACAGGATATACAGATGCAGGAACTAGCTCTAACCAGGGCTACAGATACAGGAACTAAAGATGCAGGAACTAGCTCTAACCAGGGCTACAGATACAGGAACTAAAGATGCAGGGACTAGCTCTAACCAGGGCTACATATGTAGGGACTATCTCTAACCAGGGCTACAGATAGACTGACTACCACATATTGACCCTTCTACCTTTCTCTTTAGAGATCATTTTTTCAAACCAAAGGGATGGTTTAACAAAAATATGATATGGTGCGACTTATCATAATACATGTCTAAATTGCTCTACACAGGTAGATGCAATTAATCTTAACCAAGATATGAGCTGAAATCTATTTGTATTTGTAGGGGGGTGCAAAGTTCACTTTTCAATTTGAAGCAAAGTCAAATTGAATAATATGAAATATCCCTGAAGCCAAATCAAAATTCAAATATTAAAAAAAAAAAAAAGTTTAATGATGGAAAAAAAAGTATTATACTTTGTATAACTATAGGTAAGTATTAAATTAAATTTACAAAATGCTATATTTCAAACATAATTTCCATATTTTGTCTTAAAACGACAAATTAAATTACCATCACAAACTGTAATAGAATTATTTTAGATTTTTTTTTATACAAACACTAATTTGTGATGGACATAACAGCAGGAAATTTAAATAATAGGTATAAAAGTGTGTTTTAAATTTAAATGTGGTTCGTGATTGTCGAATACAGAATTTCACTTTATAATCAAAGTCAAAGAGAAGGAATTTATGAAGCCAAGTCAAAGTTTTCAAAGCTTCGCACACCCTTAGAAAATATTAACAAAGGTGAAAATAAAAAAAGTTAACTCTGTGTGTCAATTCCCTCAAATAATTTTCTAATTCAATATTTCTCAAACAAACAGATATTAAACCCTAGTGTTTATTTAATTATCTTGTTCTACACTCGTGGGATCCAAACCCCAAACTCTCAGTTCATAGTCCACTGTACCTCTGATAAGAGCCTGAGTGACGATGAACGCTTGTTTGAAGACGCCCGGTCGGTCCAGATCCGGGGTGATGTCACCAAGTTGGTTGAAGCACTGGGCTAGGGCAGAGCCCCCCAGACGACTCTGGCCGCCAGATACATCCACGTGCAAGAGGACCCCAGTGCACCCTGTTGACGGGCACTTGAGGTCAGGGGTCACCACTAACGTGATGTCAGGGCAGGGGGCATACGTCGACACCACTAGCGCTCCTAGTGGGACAAACATGAAATCTTAATTACCATGACCCCAGAGTGTCATAGTAAGTTATCTTCTGTTCAACACATGTTTAGATGAGTGGTCAACACACTTGAACCTGTGTTTTCTGTCCTTAATGCAAGTGACTAAGTTGATTGTCCTGTTCTCTAAAGTTAAATAGACCCATCTCAGTAATAGCAGCCCAATGTGAAGTTCTGTAGCTCTGCACCAGAGGTGTGGGTTGTGAAAACAGGCTAACATAGTCCAACGTTCAAACATTCTCTAGTACAGTTCTTAGATTAGGACCGCCTGGACTTTATACAAACTACAATAATAAGGAAATGAAAGACGAGTATGATGAATGGAAGAGGAAGTTAAGAATAGGAAAATGTGGATGAATTTGCTTGAAGAAATGATAGAGAATCATCAATGAGTTGTCAAACACAATACCGCTGCCGTGATACTGACCAGGAGCCTTGATAGTGTCTTTGCCAACCCTTGCAGCCATACTGAGAGAGTCCTTCCCCCCGTCCACCGCAACCCCCAGCTGCGACATTACATCACACATGGCCACACATGCATCATACAGAGCTGCGCCTTCCCCGGGCAGCTTGGCGGCCCACATCCAGTTACCACTGCACTTCACATCCTACAAGGAGACCAAGGTTAGCTTCCCACAACATCCTCTTGCCAGTCAGTTACATACAATACAGGAGATTAGGGATAGACAGGATCCCAAACGCTCGAGAAAAAGTTGGGAATCTATCAACTACTGTAAGTCGGGAAGGAGTGGCTATTTCCCGTAAAGTTTTGTACGGGAAACAAAGTGCGCAGCCTGTAGCAAGCCGGGGAGGGGGTAGCTGTAGAAGAGAGGGAATGAGAGGGGTATCTCTGCACGGTCAATTACAAGGTCACCCACATGGTGTGACACGCTACTCCCGCGTGACACTAGATTTCCAATGACTGGGAGATCGAGGTTTGAATCTCGGTCAGGTGTAATGAGGGTGGTTTTTCCAAAAATGATTTTCCACTATCCTTCTATGCAAATGTTGAGTACACTTTCTATAAATATAACCTTTATAATCCCTAAAACTGCTAGTGTAATTAGTACATAAGCGTGTAGTAACACACAATGCTAAAAAAAACTAAAAGGTCAATGACTTGTGGAAAAACAGCCGTCTGTAAAATGAATTCATATTCCATTCCTTCTTCTCCAGAGTAAAAATGTCATTCCTGTCCATTCATCCTTCTCAATCTGTTCTATGAGGTTTTATGCCATACCTTCAAGTCTGAGATTGCGGCAAACACCAAGTTACTGAGGGACTCTGCCACAGTCATGCGGGCACCTGCTGCGGGGTCAATGAGCCCCTTGATTGGTTGCTCCCCAATTGCTGTTGCGACACCTTCCTGTAGACATTTTACAACAAACTATGCTTTACACTAGAGTATCATGGGTAATATTTACATTGTTTACAACCAGGGTAGGATGGGTAGTAAACTTACACCAGAACATGATGGATAATATTTACAGTGCTTCACACCAGGGTATGATGGGTAATATACACATCTTCACACCAGAGCATGATGGGTAATATTTACACAGTTTCACACCACGGTATGATGGGTAATATTTAAACCGTTTCACACCAAGGTATGATGGGTAATATTTACATTATTTCACACCACGGTATGATGGGTAATATTTACATTATTTCACACCAGGGTATGATGGGTAATATTTACATTATTTCACACCAGGGTATGATGGGTAATATTTACATTGTTTCACACCAGGGTATGATGGGTAATATTTACATTGTTTCACACCAGGGTATGATGGGTAATATTTACATTGTTTCACACCAGGGTATGATGGGTAATATTTACATTGTTTCACACCAGGGTATGATGGGTAATAAGTATTAACTTAGCCGCTGTTGAGTGCCTCAAAGAAACTCTAAGAAACCGCCATTTTGAAGCAACATGAAAGGCAACGGTGTGAGCTTACCAAGGACAAGTGTGAAAGAGCTGTGACCGCCACATCGGCCAGGGGTGTGTGAAGAGGGCCCACGCACTGCTGCTGCGCCACCAGTCCAGTGACACAGCGGTCCACCTTGTTGGTGAGGTACCTCTTGCTGCTCACAGATGGCAGTCTCAGAACCAAATCAAGAGCTTGTAGGACTGACAGACTGGTAGGAAGAGTCAGTGACGTCACAATGACAGGCTTGCGGTCCAGATGGAACACCTGGTGACATAACATCCTGTCATCATAATAACAGTGAGCAATCCAGGCTTCTAATGATGTCAGATACCCCAATAGAATCTAAATCATGTATGTATCAATACAAGCGTTGAAATGCAACACTACAATCTAGAACTGATAGGAGTCACCTTCTGAGGCATTGAACCTAGGACCAGCTCCAACTCCAGATCCACTGGATGACGAACTCCCTGTTTTACATAGCTGCCGTCAAGGTACTTGAGCTCATTATCATCCTCTTCTTCCGACAACACGACCTGCGCATGACGGGCATTGTATCAACATGACGGACATTCTATCAACATGACAGGAAATGTCGATGTAGCCCTCACATCCCCACCTTGCCATTGTCCAGTACAACTCCGACGATATTTGACGGGACATCGCTCCCTATGTCCTATCTGTTTAATCAACGGCACATCACTGGGTCGACAGAGCATGGCGTCATTCTCCTGGTATTCTGCACCCCACAGCTCTAGCGTGGAGATGGTAGGATCTCCCAGCGGGAACCTGCGCGAGAAGATTACTGCCCCGGCCGGTTCAACCAACTCCTTCAGAACGTTTCCTGCGGGTCAAACACACCAGTGACTCTCTGTTGCACTCTTGCGCCGATAGGAGTGTGCAATGATTCGAAATAGGGCCAAGGCAGAAATATTGTTTTGACTTTGGGGAATTTTCAGGCAGGAAATAACAATTTCCCGTGGGAACAAGATGGGTAAAAAGTTAAAAATAATTTTTCAATTTATCCTTATATTTTATTTTTCAGATTTATGATTTTAATCCATACTTAGGCTTCCCAGTGAATTAATAAAAAAGTGTGATGATAAAATGACAAGCTTATGACAATTTGATCAAAAAGGAACCAAATTGTAAAGATAGACCAGCCGTCTAGGAGAGTAGAACATAGCAATACTTGGACTTCGTGTACTAGATGAATTTTATACTAATATGAAAAAAAAAAATTAAAATATATGTAATTTAGAATAATTTAAAGGGGTGAAAAACAGTAATATTACAATTAATTCTCCTTGATTGGAGAATTAACAAGCTCACAATGACATTAGATGAGAAGCTTCACCACACAAAAACAAAAGAATGACAACATTGTTTCTCAATAGTAACCATGTAGTTCCCTCGGAGCTGATATTCGGTGTAGCTAAGGATCAAAACACGGCCAACTAAAATAGCGGGTGAAATGTTTCTGTTTGTGCCAGTTATTTGTCGACAGTTGCCCCGTCACACTACGGGACTCACCGTTACCCCCCGCTCCTTGATCGTGGATACTCAGAATGGGGTTGTCCGCTCCTCGCTCCAGACAAGCTCGGATCACTCGATGCAACTTCTGCTCCATCTCTGCGTCCCCGCGCTGCACGGCTCCGTAGTCCAGCTCTGCCTTGTTGTCACCTTGGACCTACAGTCATGCAGGGTCAGAACTGTTATCACTCTCTTGCCGTTTAAATAACCGGTTTTTAGTTCAGAAAATTGTCACTGCTAAGAGTTATATTAGCTTAGGGGCGTGCTAAACTTCAACAACCAACTTCCCTTGAAATATTTGTCAGTTTCGCCTTCAATTCGGAAAAAAAATATATTTATCAAAAAAGATCTGAATTGGCAATTATGAAGCTTCGGCAATTAAATATTTAAAACTAAAATACAAATTTATGTTAAATTTTTTTCATTTTGAGCTATAAGTACATCAAAAATTAATATGCACATGTCTATGGGCATCTGATTGTCAGACATTTGCAGGGAGTTCCTCCCTTCCCCATGAACCCACTTTAAATTTTGGGGGTGAAAGCCCCTCAAATTCTCATTTTTGGCTATCCCTCTTACTAAACTGGGTGTAACTAATTCAAAACTGAAGAGTTCACGTTATCTTATTATTTTCTAAGTGTGTCTAGGAATTAGATAGGGTATGTTTAGACCAGTAGGTGTCATCAGCGCTGAAATGTTACTCACCTCGACTGAGCTAGCAGCCCCTCCTCCCACTCCTATCCTGTACACAGGCCCTCCAAGCTTCACCACCTGCATCCCTGGAACATGTCAGGATTATGTTGAGAAGTATTACAACCCCCTCCTTCTCACCTTTCCCTGGAGTCACCTTGCGGACCATGTCTCCCTCTAGTAGCTCAACATCCTCCTCATAGTTCCTCACCTTTCTCTGGAGTCACCTTGCGGACCATGTCTCCCTCTAGTAGCTCAACATCCTCCTCATAGTTCCTCACCTTTCTCTGGAGTCACCTTGCGGACCATGTCTCCCTCTAGTAGCTCAACATCCTCCTCATAGTTCCTCACCTTTCTCTGGAGTCACCTTGCGGACCATGTCTCCCTCTAGTAGCTCAACATCCTCCTCATAGTTCCTCACCTTTCCCTGGAGTCACCTTGCGGACCATGTCTCCCTCTAGTAGCTCAACATCCTCCTCATAGTTCCTCACCTTTCTCTGGAGTCACCTTGCGGACCATGTCTCCCTCTAGTAGCTCAACATCCTCCTCATAGTTCCTCACCTTTCTCCGGAGTCACCTTGTGGACCATGTCTCCCTCTACTAGCTCAACATCCTCCTCATAGTTCCTCACCTTTCTCCGGAGTCACCTTGTGGACCATGTCTCCCTCTACTAGCTCAACATCCTCCTCATAGTTCCTCACCTTTCTCCGGAGTCACCTTGTGGACCATGTCTCCCTCTACTAGCTCAACATCCTCCTCATAGTTCCTCACCTTTCTCCGGAGTCACCTTGTGGACCATGTCTCCCTCTACTAGCTCAACATCCTCCTCATAGTTCCTCACCTTTCTCCGGAGTCACCTTGTGGACCATGTCTCCCTCTACTAGCTCAACATCCTCCTCATAGTTCCTCACCTTTCTCCGGAGTCACCTTGCGGACCATGTCTCCCTCTAGTAGCTCAACATCCTCCTCATAGTTCCTCACCTTTCTCCGGAGTCACCTTGCGGACCATGTCCGCGTCGAGCGACCCCACACCGCCACTGAACATGATTGGTTTGATCCATTCTCGGCGTTCCCCCGACGAGTCGAACAGCCCAAAAGACCTTGCAAACCCGCACACCACGGGCTCACCAAACTTGTTTCCGTAGTCGGACGCTCCGTTGCTAGCTTCGATTAGGATCTCCAGGGGCCGCGCAAAGTTAGGCGGGTACAGGGCGGAGTGATCTTCCCAAGGTAGATTGTAGTCTGGCAAACAAAACACTTGATTGAGTGAAGCTTGTTAGGATTCGTATTTGATTTTAAATTCTGAATATTAATTAGGGATGTGATGCTCAAATCCTAGAGCCGTTGAATCCCAGAACCCTCGAATCCTAGAACCCTCTAATCGAAGAACCTTTGAACTCTTACGGATATTGGAGATTCGAAGAATTGAGAAAATATCTGATTCAGGGTTCAAAAAATTAAATTTTAATCTGTTCTATAGCTCTAAAACCGCTTAATCAGAACCATATAGGATGAACTTAACAACCAGGCCCCAGACCAGTAATTTAACACTAAACTGAATGTATGAATGTCATAATGAATGGATTCTAAGAAAGAATGTCAACATTTAGTTACTATTTGTATTTTCTATTATTCTACTATATTTATGTTTCCTCTTATGTTCATAATGTTTTACAAGATTCAGGATTCGATTTAGAGATTTGAAAGTAAAATAAAGAATCGGATTCATAAAATAATGGATTCAACACAGCTCTAATATTATTGTTCTGAAATATTTGAATCAGATTCATAATTTTAAATCCAAATAAGCCCTAGATTCAGATTCAAATAGAATGTAATAAAAAATTCAAATGTAAGCATAAAACTTTTGAATAATTTAACTTTTTAAAGAAGTTAATAACCTAAGACTTATTGGAAGACCATGGACCAGATGGATGGACCAACCGCAGGAGGACACGGAAAATAAAGGAGTGGACTGGAGACACGTGGAGAGATTGACAGGAATGGAAGAGGATGTGCCAGACGACCCGCAGAGGCGGAAATGATGATGATGATGATGATGATAATGAATAACCCTTAAATGTATTATATGACTCAACACACTTTTACTTACATTAATTTATTTTTTTTACTCAATTAAAAAAACTAAAGTCTTTATTTTAGTCTAGTATTTTATTTGTAGTTGATAGAATTGAATTTTAAAATATTTGACATGAAACAATTTAAAATAGCCCTATATGGATTGTATTCAGTAAGGTGGGGTAGTAGTGAGTGCGAGAAAAGGTCAGTGTTTTTAAAGTTTTTTACATCAAATAAAATATTTCTCCATTAGAAACAAAGAGTTTAATTTTCTTCCCGTATTGATACCAACAGTTGTTGAACATCTGTCGAGGATGTCCTGAAATTTAATGACAACTTTTTATCTTTCATTTAAAAAAAGTTTGCCATCTAATGTCGCTATGCTCATGACAGATATTCAAAAACTGTTGATATCACCATGTGAAGAAAATTAAACTCTTTATTTTTAATGGAGCAAAATTTGATTTATTTTGGCCAAACTAAATGTTTGGCTATAGGAACTGAAAAAAAAAAACAGACTTTTTCTCGCATCGCCTGGAACCCAAATTGATAAGCCAAATATTCTGATTCAATTAAAAATGTGGTATCCACACACGTTTAGTGTCTGGCTTGATTTCACACAGCATTCAAAATGGTGGGGAACTCGCAACTCATTTTCTAGAAACAAAGGATAAGGATGTCTACTAAGAGCTTAACAATGATGAGTCACCAGTACCTGCTGTGAGCTCGTTAATAAACAATTAGCTTTAAAAATCGGAGCCAAAATGACGATCAGCTTACTGACTGTGCCGTTATCAGCCAATGATTGGATCCCAATTGGCATCGACCCACACCTATCTTATTCTTTAATTACCTTCACTCAGCCCCTTAATCTAAGGGAATGAGAAGCTTCTGAAAAAAAATTCAGGCTTCGACAACTATGATGCTTTGCCAATAAAAACATGAACAGATAAAATACTAAATTTAAGTTCGATTAATGCGATTTTGAGCTGTTTTGTACATTTAAAACACTCATATAGAAAAATCTAAAATGAATGAATTGCATTTGTGATAGTAACTTGATTTATCAAATTAGATTGAAATGTTACAAACTTTTGTGCAATAAAATGTTTTAGTGCATGAAATTGTACAAAAATACACAATTTTTTCAATCATATAACGTTTGACCTTTTTTTTAAAATTCTATTTGAGGTATTTAACGTGATATTTTCTGAATTGACTGATTATATCAGCACATGACTTATAAACTAACTTAAATTTATAACAGACACAACATCCAGACCCCAGCTGTTAATTCATCTCTGTGAAAGGGGAAACCCCACATTTCACCAAAAATAATTTGTTCGGCCATGCCAGGAATTGAACCCGGGACCCTTACCTCAATACACAGACATGCCACTGACTGCGCTAAAGTGTCCGACAAGAATTAACAAAAAATATTCAAACTTGAACTATGCTTCGAAAATATTTTATATATTTAATTCGGGTTAGCTTCAAATTGAGAAAGTGAACTTCGCAAAGCTCTACCTCAGACCATTATGTAAAATATAGTTATTTGGGTATTTGTTGATTATATTCAACTAAATAAACTATTTTTCTGTTACTAGCCAGTAAGGCAAATAAATATGAAGAGAAGTATAAAGTCACCTGGTATAAGCAGGTTTCCGACGCAGTACCCGGCCGTACCAGCGATGTAATGGCCACCCCTGCCCACCGCATGGACATCTCTGAGACGACCTCCTGTACCTGTCGTGGCCCCACTGGGACACACAATCCACATTATAATAACACAGCAGTTGTGATCCTAGCCAATAGCAGAATAAAGTTAATTTGGTGGCGTCATGATGTGTTTTTCTTAGCGCCACGTCTTACTACCTGTTGAGGTTATATGCATATGTTCTAATTATACTAATGAGTTAGGGATGAGTAAGGATGATGAATTTAGAGGAATTGTACCCATATTTGCATGAAGGGAGTGGGAGTACATGTGATAATACATGAGATAGTAAAGGAAGTAAGGCTGAGATGGTATGGTCATGTAATGAGGATGGAGAAGGTGAGAATATCAAAGAGAATTATTGAGATGAAGTAGGTAGGAAAAAGACTGCAAGGGAGACCAAGAAATAAAAGTGCAGATAACAGAAAGTGTACAAGTGAGAGGAGAAGAATGGAAGCAATTAAAGGAGGAAAAATAATGGAAAGATAAGAGGAAGATGGAGGTATTTTACTAAACTGACTCGGCCACAGGCTGGAAACTGTTGATGATGATGGTGGTTTGTCTTGAATGCCTGAACAAATAGAAATATAAAACTGAAAAATCTTGTTTGTTCAGTTATCAATTTATTTTATGAATTTCCATGGGATAAATTCTGTATAAATGGCTTTAAAACAACAAAAATAGCTTGTAAGTCAATGTAAAAGCCAGAATGTGTTTGTTCCCTAGCACTTGTTTCTACCCATCTTTGGTGTACATTCTTCCAAACATAACAAAACATACCTCAAAAAGCAAATAGGCATGTTTTCCCGACTGACCTGCTATCGATGTTTAGGACCAGATCGTTTTATGAACGTGTTCCTTGACCAAACTAAATAGTCTTTTATCAACCAATGAACTGAGAATTGTGCACCAATGTGGACCTCATGTTAGATCCAAACGAGTATAACTTGTTAGTCAATGGATTTTAACAAATGTAAATTAAAATAGACAGCAGTTACTAACTAAAAATATATGACAGTAAGTTGTGTTTATTACTGATGAGTAAAAACAAAAGATAAGATCGTAATATTGTAGAATTTAATAATACTGTACTTAACCCCTTGTTCTCCATATTATCTTGGAATTTTTTAAACACTTACATTGTGTATCTTATTATTTGTGAGACATACTTAAAAACCGTTTGATTGCGGATAAAAGAAATAGAGTATTTTATAGGCTAGGCCTATGTACTTTATGTTTTCTGTAGTTTATTTTTGGTATGTTATGTAAATATCAGGCCCAGTCAAAATAAACACCAATCTAACTAATAGTACAGTTAAATAGGGCATTTTACATAGATTTGCCAAACATTTAGGTTTACATAAATTAGCCCTCGAGCTGTTATATCTACTCTACCCCAGCGTCATTTTTGTTTACAAAAAAAAAACTCGAAGTCGTCTTCGTGCTCCACCTTGGTCAAAACCAATTGGTCAATAACATTAGATACCAAGATATAACAAAGTCAATCATTAAAACTCGCCTAATGTAACTGTCAGCCAGCCGTGCAGGATGTATTGGGGAATTAGGGGGTGGCTCAGTCACAATATGACACGTACCTGAACCAATCAGGTAGCAGAACCCTCACCCAAGAGCGCTTTAGGTACTGCTTGGTTAGCAATTGAGTTAAGATCATTACACCAAGAAATAGTAGCCATATTTATTCAAACCCTAACTTCCTTGTATTGTTTTGACCGGCACAAAGTAGTTCACTATTCCAAGTGGCAAGCGTTGATGTGCGTAAAGTAGGACTCTGCGAATACTCGATTTCAAGCCGAGCTTTAAATATATACTTGAGCTCGAAATATTTATAAGCTTGCAATTTCGAGCTCCTTGAAAAAGGTCCTCGTATTGTGTGTCTGATAATGAATAACTAATTGTCTACTCTTCTACTTGTTAGGATGTGTTTTGTGCTGATGAAGTTTGAGGGTGATTACAGGGTTGGGGGGAGGGAAGAACCTAACAAAGAGAGCAGCAGATGACCTTGAAATGTCAAGGTCTGCAACTGAGCCAACTGGGTTTGTCGAATGAAAGGAAGAGAGTATGAGGCTTAGATAAAAGAAGACATATAAATATATCCCTCTGTAGTGACTTTAGGGTACAAATAGCTTAGTGTAAGATGGTACCAAGTACATCTTAATGCAAACCTGTACTATGTACATCTTAATGCAAACCTGTACTATGTACATCTTAAAAAGCATGACTGCTCTAATTTCTCTCTGTGGTAAGAGGCCAGCACCAAGCGAACAGCTGCATTCCAGATAGACAGGGAATAACAGGGTTATTTAAAAACTATAATTCATTCACGATAGGTCTTTACCTGGATGACAGTTCAAAAATCATATGTTTAGGTTTTAGGTTACCAACACTTGTAAAAGAACACTGTTTTGTTATGAATGTTAAGTTTTTTAATTACATGTTATATTTTACATTTAAAATAACTTAAACTTAAGTTTTCTCACATTATTTCATTACTTTTAACAATTTCTTTTTACCCAATCCGAAACAATATTTTAAACATGTATTAAAAGTACCTATTCTTTGTTTTGGAATGTTATCTATGATGTGTAATATATATATATATATAATATATAATATATAATATATAAGGCATCATATTTACTTGGTAAAGATAAAATACTTGTAATTTATTTTATATATGATTAATTATTTTATTATTAGTTTATTGTTTTTAGAAATATTTAACTGAATAAAATATAATCGTCTGCTGCGAGGATACACCATTTTAAACAACTTGTCCGCGTCATCATCAACCACATGGCTAATATTCGTTGGTCGCCATTTTAAAGCCATATTTGTTAGACCTTTTGTGAAAGTGCTCGGAATAATAATTATTTTAACTTGAATAGAAGGATAAATAAGCTTTGTGGACGACCTCAAATAAATATTAAGACTTTGTTTAATTTAAATATATTTCATAGAATTTATTACTGTGCGCGTTTATTATATTTTTAACTTTAAATTAAGTCTCTAGTTTGTTAGGTCCACGCCTTACTCTAACTTATAATAATTTATAACTAAGTTAAATTACCTTTTATTTTAATTATTGGGCTTCTGTATTAACGTAAAAAAACTTAATCCTAGATCATATTACTAATTATTTTAAGAATAACTTTGTGTATACAGATATTTTCTCTTTAGTTCGAATACATATTAGGCCTAATTTGGTTAATTTTAATCTAACTTTAATCTAACTTTAATCTAACTTTAATCTAACTTTAATCTAACTTTAATCTAACTTTAATCTAACTTTAATCTAACTTTAAACTTTTATCTTTTATCAAACTTAAATATAAGTTTAATCTAACTTTAATCTCACGAAATTTTATAAGGGGTTCTTTTTATTTGTGGATAGATTTGTGTGTGTTTTTTTGATAATGAGTTCCCAGGAGAAAAAAAGAAGAGAAGTTACAGATCACCAAGTCATTCAAAAATTTCAATTTCAAAATTCTTTGAGGCATAATATTGGCCTAAATTACTGTGGTTAACTATCACATTACTCTACATAACCATATGTTTTCATAACAGCTGTCCCAAGTGACAGTGGCAGATATCAGCTGTTGGCGTAGTGATATTTTAGGGACTATTTTCTAGTTACTTTTTGAGCTGTCATCCAAGTAAACTTAGGTCGTGAATGGCGTATATATATATTAACTCTTAACATCCAGATTTTTTTTGTGAATGTTTTTCTTAAAAATTTTTCTCAAGAACATTAAATTAAATCATAGTTAATTATTTGGTGATAATCACAGTATATTTAAAATTTAATCCTATAATTTATCATGACTTAATTTTTCTAATTATTTAAAAATAAACAAATATTTTATTATTTTAAAAAATGTATTCAAATATATTATGAGTTTAATTTCATTAAGAGAAATTTCTTCAAGAGAAACTCGCTTGAGATCGACTCAGATAAAAAACTTGAGCTCACACACCCCTAGCGTAAAGTACAATAATGTCCAAGGAAGGGAACTAAACCACATCAACAGTTGTGAGGTACCTGAACGGCGCAACGCCGGTGGGGAAGTTGTGTGTCTCTGCGGTAAACACTATGTGAGACCTATTGGAGAACCGAGTGAACTTGCTGGCCCCTTTCGTCTCGGTGGGCCGTAGATTCTCCACCGTGAAGCCTTCGATAGCGCTGAGAACAAGACAAGATCATAATATGTTCAGCTTGGTCCACTGTGAGCTTGTTGTCACAGGTATTCTCCATTCACGGTAGGAATTACTCTCTGAAAGGTCTTTTTTCCTACCAATATCCTACTATATAATAGCTTTCTGGTAGAGAAAAAGGCCTTTTAGAAGTCAATTCCTACGGTGAACAGACTTTAGCTGGGATATTTACCTGTTATTGTCAGTGAACTTGTTACAGGTAGCTGGAATATTAGCCTGTTATTGTCTGTTAACTTGTTGTTAGAGGTAGCTGGGATATTTACCCGCTATTGTCTGTGAACTTGTTGTTACAGGTAACTGGGATATTTTCCTGCTATTGTCTGTTAACTTGTTGTTAGAGGTAGCTGGGATATTTACCTGCTATTGTCAGTGAACTTGTTGTTACAGGTAATTGGGATATTTACCTGCTATTGTTTGTGAACTTGTTGTTAGAGGTAGCTGGGATATTTACCTGCTATTGTCAGTGAACTTGTTAGGAGTAACTGGGATATTTACCTGCTATTGTCTGTGAACTTGATGACGTTGTTAGGGTTGCTGGAGCGCTGCGTGTCTATGATCATATCTATCAAACACTTGGGTTGCTCCTTGCCATTGACCACCATCTTACCCTGACAACAACCAATAGAAAGCCAAGTTAAGGCGGATGTGACCAATAATTGTTATGAGACGAAAACATAAATATGATCCATAAAAGAATGTATTGGTTGATAAATAAGAATTGGTTATTTGCTTGTGACTCACCTTGAAGAACCAGTGCCGACTATGTTCGCTGTTCGACTGCGCCAGGTCAAAGCACTCAACACTGGTTGGGTTTCTTCTCAGCTTGACCTTGAACAGGTCGGTGTAGAAATCGAGATCCCAGGTGTCAAACGCTAAACCTGCCAGCAACAAATGTTAGAATCATTTATTATAAATAGTACAAACTCTCTTCTCCTATGATCCAAACAATTTTACCTACTGATTTAAAATACAAATTTAAATCTTATAAAACATAACAACTTTCTCACATAGAGCTGAGCCTGCCACACTGGCACTATCAAAGGAACTGCAACTATTCTCCACAAAGGTACAAATGATCATGACCCTCCTGCACAACTGTGGATGAAACACCATCAGAACTATCACAGTTACCCAGGTAATAGTGGCAGTTAGCCTCGTGTTACCCAGGTAATAGTAGCAGTTAGCCCTGTGTTACCCAGGTAATAGTGGCAGTTAGCCCTGTGTTACCCAGGTAATAATGGCAATTAGCCCTGAGTTACCCAGGTAATAGTGGCAGTTAGCCCCGAGTTACCCAGGTAATAGTGGCAGTTATCCCCGTGTTTACCCAGGTAATAGTGGCAGTTATCCCCGTGTTACCCAGGTAATAGTGGCAGTTAGCCCTGTGTTACCCAGGTAATAGTGGCAGTTAGCCCTGTGTTACCCAGGTAATAGTGGCAGTTAGCCCTGTGTTACCAAGATGAGAGTCGACCTCTTGGAGCGCTGCTCTGCCACGGCCCATCACGTCCACCTCGTACCATGGCTGTGGAGCAATGTCCAACTGGAAACTGTCCACAGGGGACAGGTAGCGACACTGAGTCATGCGGTCATACAGCGCTGATGACAGCTGACAACAGCAGCAACAACAGACTTTAGAGATCATACAACAGGTTGCAATGAATAAATATAAAAGTATAAAGGATTCAAATTATTACTGTCCATTTATAGTTCTTGGCATGTTGCCTATTAAACATGGGCAATACTAATGTGACGATGTGTGTGGACTCCCTCTTAAATTTTGATATATTTTGACTTGATTCGGTGGTCACATAGCCTAATGTGTCACATTTTGAAATAGATTGTTGGGGACGAGAAGGCCGAGACGTTTGAGCCCCGGTCGTGTGTATACTTTGGGTGATTTTTCACTCTCTCTCCAGACAAATGTGGGTTTCACTTCCTTTGAACTTGTTTACCTTCCTCATTCTTATTCCACTAGTGTGTTTAATATATTTGACTCCCCCAAGAGAGGGGGGGAAAAATGGGAAAAAATTGGTCCTACTTTTCTGACCTCTCTTCTCAGAGAATTACATAAGCTAGCGCCTATAGAACGTGACAGGAATCAAACCTAGATCCTAGATTTATGAAGCATAAGCACTGCCAAATGAGTCACTTGTCTAATTTTAATTTATTTTAATTAGTTGATAAATTACACCCCGACACAGGAAAGGAACCTGGGAATTTTGGTTTGCCACGCAAATGCCCCAACTCAGAGCTACCCAGGACTCATCCCGTGTTCAGAGTCATTCTTCATCAATATTATAAGGCAAAGTTTATGATGGACGTGTGGAAATCATCGGCTACTTGGAGCTATTTATGAAAACCTTAGCCACCGGAGACTTGGCGTTGGCTTTTCCACACGACCATCACAGACTCTGCCTTGAATTATGAGTGAATAATGATCCTGAGCAGGAGAGGACGAATCCCAGATAGCTCAGCGGTCAAGTATTGGCGCACTAAGCCAAAGGTTTCGGGTTTGATTCCCGTGTCCTGGTGTCATTTTTCTACTAAATGAAATATGACAGAAACGGTTGTATCTGTAACCTAAGATATAACGTACACATCATAGAGGCCTACTTATAATTAAGTTTATAAAGTAGTTTAAAATAATCATTCAAGATAAAGGAATGAAATATATATAATGAGAGTTTGAATTTTAACTTTTAAAATTCTATATAGTTATAGTAAAAACACCTTTTCCTCTGTCTTTTAAGTCCAAATTGGCATGTTGAGAGATTATGGAACTTACCTTATTCTCTATGTCCGCACCGATGGCGAGGCCAACCTGTTCCCAGTGAATGAGATACCTCGTCGACACTTCTAGTCGTCGCACCTGGTGAAGACCAACAGAACTACAGATGGACACAGCATTGCTCGAGAACGCTGTCGAGAAGTTCAACCTTTAAACACCAGGAAAGACACATTACACTTGGGAGTGTTCTGTACTCCCCTAATTTGGTGCAATGCATCATGGGATCAGTTCTGACCTTGGTCCTATCTCTACAAGTAGACTGCTGCGCTCCACCTCGGTCAAATGGGACGTGATACGAAGACTGTGCGGGTCAAACGGGGTCCCCAGTATCCAAGCTAGTTTCTCTCTGTCACTGCGGGTAAGCTCCGAGGTGATCTCGACGTTGAAGCATAGCTCGGTGTCTAGAGATCTCACCAGAGATGAGACCAGTTGCAACTGGCGTAGTTTCCTGGCGCTGGCTCCAGTGGAGAGCCCGGGCTTGCGGTAGAACCTCACAATTACCATTGTTGCGCTACTGGAACACAAGATTCACCATCTGTGTGGTTAATGCTACATATAAACACAGTAAATTAGTCTATTTCCTCTTAAATTAAGCCACAAATATCAGGAACTATTTCTAACTACACTTTTTATAATAAAGATGTGACAATAGATAAGAGTGCTAAGGAAATGAACTTCAGGTGCCGCCCACTTCTCGGGGACCCAAATTCTAATCTTAGCAGGGTCAATTTTACCTTCATATAGCATACAACAGAATGTACATTATACAGCACAGATCTGGTATATTTCAACATGTAACAGACAACAGGTGGGTCAACTAATTCTTCCCACAAATTTTGTATCTTTTAAGTAGGCCAACCAAAATAAAATTAGATTTTAAAAAGTTAACAATTTCCAAACCTTGAAGTTTTCTGGTTGTAGCTTAATGAAGGTCTGTTCCACTTAAAAAGAATGTGTAAGATGAGTAAACAAATATCTCTATTGAAGGAGAGACTTTGAGGTCATCTTAAGGTTATCAACCGCCATGACGTTACTCTGGATAAAGTTGGGGAAATTTGACCTGTGACCTCCGCGGCACATGACGACATTCGACCTTCAGCTGAATAACAAGTTGACGGCCTTTTAACAAAGTTCACCCTACCTCCTACCACGTTATTCATCAATGAACCATTAGCGCCAGGGACCTCCTGATCATAGAATAGTTTGAACCATCGGTAGGTAAATAAAAAATTTATAAACACTCTTTTTTATTGGTATTATTTGATTAGGGGGCCTCTTTGTATTCCTAGTGCATGACCGGCAATAAAAAGTTTTGTGTTATGATAAAGACAAAAATCTGCATTGACAAAGCTGATCTGTACCATTCATAGGAAATGTCCTAAATTCCCTTCACCGTGATATTATCTACAAGTCGGTAGTGAATCACGGTCTTAGACCGGCAAGTAGAGGTAACACCATGTGGAAAATACACAAAGAGGATGGGATTATTTAACATGTTTATGTCATATTAGGGAAAATTTTATATAGCAAATTCCCAATTATAGCAAAATTGATATTGTAAGATACCGTAATTATATATTTTTTAGTGTAGATATTCAAAAGAATTATCACAAACAGGCACCAAAAATATTTTAATACTAAATAGTTAACATTTTTGCCATCCCAACCTAGCAAAACCTTACCTTTCGCAAACCAACAACATATTTTTAATAAAATTCCAGGAACCTTAAATATCTTTCACTAAAATACCACAAACTTATTTTAATTTTTAATATATTTACAATATTAATTTTGTTATTTTTGGAAATTTGCTTTTGGTGTTGTGTGCATCAATGGTACCAAATATCCTATTTTTCATAATGAAATAGAAAAACATTAAAGCATCTCACCCTCTTTGAGTACTATTCCCCGGTCTCCAAGTTACCTGGAAGGTTCGGTCAGCTATTTATTAAGGCTCAATACTGAGCGAAACTTTCTAAGGCCCTGGAGACGAACATCACAAGATATGCGATTATGGATAGAATGATTTTCACTGATTTCTTGAAGCTTCAGCCAGGGAATCGAGGACGTAATTAATTCCCCGCGTGGAGATTGTAGGGTTAAGAGTGAAACATTTGATGTGATCATTCACAAAATGTTCACAGTACCAGCCAGAGTTAAGTTACAAAATATGCGTGATTGAATATAAATTTATTAATTAATGCAAACATTTACTTACATTCACTTAAATCTTTAAAGAATGTTAACAACTTGAAATTAATTCAGGGTTAACCAGATGATTACACAACAGGTGGTCGGAGGGAAAAGTAATTGACGCGTTCATTGTTGTCCAAAAATTAATTAAGATAGCCTATATATGAGTCAATATAATAAAGAACTTTGTCTACTAATATCCATTGGTAAACAAACAGCAACGTGATATAATTTTTAAATTAGAGCGAATTTCCAAATTTCCCAAATTTTCCAACGAAAATTCTCGTCATTCTAAAAAAGTTAGTAATGTGATTAGCACATGTGCGAATGGAAGGATTAATAAAACAATGGATATAAATTCGCTGTATGACATTTTACGTTAAGGTAAACGGGGGACAGGGCATTCTTCCTAAATATTGAGATGGGAGCCAGAGGTGCTTTCTTTGAGGCACTCACTGATTCATTAGTTTAGATTAAAATCGTTTATGATAAAATCGCATAATACCACCGTCTGTAGTATTTTAATTTGTCAAGAGAGCCAACTTAATTCTTGAAGGCGCCACGAGTTCATTTTGGTCCTATCCAGAGACTAGCCCTCGAAAACGTTCCTAGGCCCTTACTGGCGTGAATAAAGTTTTTCCAGAAATAGTGGGGTTGAAATTTAAAAAAAAACTCAGCTAGACTAAACAAATCTCAAATCTATTACGTTATTTTATATTGTTTTCATAAATGTTAGGTAATTACTCCATCTAACTAGAATATTTTATGGATCCAGCAGTAGGCCTAGGTAATTGTAATATAGGAGGCACATACAGTCCACATATTCAGATTACTATAAGAGTTTGAAATAATCGTGGCGCCATGTTGTTTTTATCGCAAGCATGAAGCTCTGGTCTGTATAGATACTCTGGATCATGAATTAAATTCTCTCTGGTTAATCAAAATGCCATTGGTGTGGCGGGGTGGGGCGAGGGTGGGGTTCATAGATAAGGAAGTGTGGGGTTCTACGTACGATGACTTGTGGTGAAGTTCCCCAACAGTAGATTTCAAAATATGTTTAAATAACATTAAATCCCTCTTGAGGCAATCGGAAGTGTTCAAAAACAAAATTTGGTTTGTAGCTGTTAGAAACAATAATTGTGTGCGACTTCAATTAATTACGAGCCTAGTCATTAATGAGTACAATACAAACATGCATATCTAATTATACTTTAAGAATGGGTTTTAACCGCTCTTCTTCCTAGGCGCTTCCCCGTTAAACCATTACAGTCTCTCATACCAACTCTCCAGACAAATAAGGTACCCCCTCCCTTTGCCCACGAGAGCCCCTTACGGCTGGCACAGGAACTGTTCTATGAATATCTATTTATGACATTTGTTAAATGTAAGATTATTATGTATTGACCGGTTTCGGTGGTCGTAAGCTCTAAGGCATCACTCTCGCAATAGACTAGACTGCCGATGACAGGGAGACCGGAATTCGAATCCAGGTCGGATGTATTGAGAGTGGTTTTTCTCTCTCTCACTCTTTCTCTACGTAAATGCGGGTACACATCCACTAAATTCAACCTTCCTCATCACAAACTGATGAGTGTAATTAGTACATTTGTAGACCCTACCTGAACAGGTAGTAAAAAGATTAATAAGGGAAACGTGGTGGTCTAGGGGCAAGCTGTCAGACTTCTGTGTTGGGGGTCCGGGGTTCAATCCTCGGTCCCGGCACAGATTTATCTGATTGCCAAACCCTTCCTTCACCTCTGACAAGACGTGTATTAATCACAACTTGTGAATGTAAGGAATGCCAGGCCTCCACCGTGGTTCGGATCCCACGTTAAACTGTAGGTCCTCCATTTCATCTCACAATTACCCTACCATTCCACATTAGCGTAAGTGCGTATAGCCCGAACGTATAGTAAGACGCGGTGATGATGATGATGATGATGATGATGATGATGATGATGATAATAATAATAATAATAATAATAATGGAAAAGGTTTTTTTTTTAATATTTTCACTGTCAAATATAAGGCCCGTAATGGTAAGGGAGTTCCTTAAGTAACTCTCTTAGTTTTGTTCTTCTTTGATGATAAAAGTCAAATTGAGCAAATATAGAGTTTGCGTTACGAATACAACAGCCGAGAGAGCGCTGAGCTTGGAATAGTTACTTTCTGATTGAAAATAATTCTGAAATATGAGAGGGCACAGAAGTGCCTAAAATTTCAAGGACACATTCACTATAAATTTTGCTATTTAAAGTATTAATATATTAGTATTAAAATAATAATTATTAGATTATGTAAGTATATATCAACGATAAACTAAGGTTCATCATGTACAGCTCAATTTTCATATGAAGGAGAAAAGCTATTAAATCTACGTCCCACACATATATATTCATACGTTAAGTCATGAGTGGCGTAACCATTTTTTGGGGGTGTTTAAGCCCCCCAATTGATTTGAAAAAATAAAACAAACATACGCATTTTTTTAAACTTTCCCATTATTAGTAATCACTCTAATCATGCATAATATAATGCGGCATTGTGAATTGTTCAGTGTTTTAGTAGGGTAAAAAATAAATAATTTTGAAAGATACATCATCACCAGCAGGTCAACAGTGTGTCATACAAAATTAATATTTTGTAATTACTCTACAGGTGTAAGCAAAGGTTTTCTCTTTGAGCTTACCAAATTGCCGAGCATTGCAACTTGAGGCAGTAGGTCTTCTAGTTGCCACTAACATTGGTAAATGGGCTCAAGGAAAAAAAAAATCAAGAAATAAGAACAAACACCGAAATTGGGTTTTCAGCTATTTACGAATCAGCTAAAACGTTTGCTGAATTGTTTGGTTAAAATCTTGTCACACCAAGAATATCTACCAGACAAGTACAGAGGTGTAATGTAAAAGTATACTCCGATGAGGCTTACTTCAGAGTTACAATTTTTGTTGCAGTTTTTGGATCATTTTGCCAGTCAATTAAAACCTCGTTTCTTAAACCATCAAGAGGTGCTTGGCAGTTTTATGTGCCTGATTCCAAAAGAGGAATCGGTTATCCCTGAAGTAGAGAAGGAACAGGTGAAAAAGCTGGTTGCTTTTTATGGGTAAGATTTGCAGTGTAGTGATATGGTAGCAGTTGGTGAACTTTATATGTGACACGAAGGAGTGAATGAATTGAAAATAAGTTCAAGAAAGGCTATGAACTATATGTTGCCTGCAATGAAGAAATATTCCCATTGATCAGTACAAGTTCTAGATGAACGGGCAAAATCACCTTGTCGATGTGAATTCAGACTAAACTAATGTTGTAATTGGACACTGTCCTTAAGTTAGTTGCTGCTAAACCAAACAATGTTTCTTTCGTGTTCTACAATAAAACAAAATTGTTTTTAAATGAACTTATGTTGTGTTAGTCTAATCCTGTTTCAGGGTTTTAGCTTTAACTGAACTGCAAGCCGATTATTTAATATAATCGTAAATCGTCACTTGGCACTCAAAAATGAACCCTCCTTTTTACTGGTGGAGAGTCCTCTCGGGGCTGACCCCCCCCCC